>OY723389.1:50431773-50472797 GCA_963210295.1 Ophion ellenae
GATTTTTTATGACCTCAAAGTATCCTGAAAAAGCCCTCAAAAGTTTAAACGCCGGGGATTTTTTTTTTCATTGTGTTCCGAATGATCGAAATTGTGGTTTTTGCCAAAAATCGATTAAAGGCTAAATCTACCACCTTTTATTCGTCTTTTGAGAATCACAATTTTTTTTGGCACTGATCCGAACTTCCGGTGCTAAAAAATGTTGATTGTTGAACAACGGGAGCCAATTTTTGTTTCAAACAATCAAAGTTGAACAAACAATCCGATCATTGAAAAACATTTATTAAAGTCCGTGCAGACTGTGAAAGATGAGCAAATATTTTGAATTTTTTTTTACTTCGGTTTTTTTATGGCTGCTAAAAATTGGCTGACGCGAAAAATGATTGAGCTTAAAATCTCAAAACTACTGATTCACACCTTCAGTTTGCTTTTTTTTTATTTTGCTGTACGACCATTTTTCGAGGAGTTACAGCTGTTTGAAAATGACCCTAAAATTGGCGGACTTTTTTAATATCGTTTAATTATTTTGCCTTGTATATAAGGGTGATCCAGAACAGGTGTAACAGCGGAAAATCCCGGGTTCGGGAGGTTACTCCGAAGATTTCTACTTAGCCGTTTCGTTTTTTTTTTTTCGACCCCGTCATTAAGGAATCTTCTCATTTACGACGCAAAAAAGGGTATTTTCATGAAATTTTTTGATAGGTTCATATTATAGATATTGATACAAAAGTTGTCACACTTAATAAATACACGTTCGAAATACACACAAAATTCTTTAATGTATTTATGTTACCCAAACAAACTTGAAACGTGTTTTTCTTCAAAACGTTTTTCGACGGCTGGTTGATAAAATCTTCGAAACTACTAAACCGATCCTTATGCAATTTTAACCACATACTCTTTACAAATATAGCTCTAGCTCATATAAAGGATTTAATTTTTTTATTGATATTTACGTCTTTTTGCCAAAAACGGTAAAAAAATACACGTTTTTTTTTCTTTCGGTTGATCCATCTCCGAGATTTCATCAACAGCGCAGACCTACATTTTTTTCAGGACATTTTTTGAACTAGCATTTTCGTCTATAAATAGTGATTTTTAAAAAATAACATTAAAAAAAATGTATTTCAAAAGTGTATTTATTAAGTGTAACAACTTTTATATTAATATCTACGATATAAATGTATTTTAAAAAATCGTGAAAATAGCCTTTTTAGCGTCTACAGTGAGAAGACCCTTTAAATGGAAAGCTTTAGAAAATAGGCAAAGTCGGAACGCTTTTGGATTTCCGGAATCAATCCTTATCGGCACGAGAAAAATAATATCTCAGACGGTGCAGATCTTCTCGACTCGTTCCAAGATCTGCATCTGCAAATCGATACGACCTCAAAAAATGTCGTATCGATTTTCGTCTTCCCGAAACGACGGATTTCGTCTCTCGTAATTAGGAAAGGCAAAGCTCCTCCTCATGTTTCCTAACCCACCTCGGACATACTTTGCATTGATATTCGTTCAGAGAAATTGATTTTAGAAAATGAATCCGACGAAATTCGTAAATCTACATTAATTGTTTTCATTACTTTGTATAATTATTTTATACTTTTTCTCGCTCAATTAACGCGAAACAAATTGGCAACGTCGTAAATCGTGGTAAATCATAATGCCAAGGTTGGCAGACATGTCGCCAAGTTGGAGACACGTTCGTAACCTCAATATCGACCCGAGGAGCTGTCAAAAATGAATATCGGTGCGAGTAAAAAAAATTCCGCCGCAAAGAAAAAGTGTGTGCTAAAGTCGTCTATAATTTCGAAGAAATCCAAAATTTTAATAATTTTCTGACCTTCTATAAAAAAATTATGCATGAAAAAAAAACGCGTTATTTTGTCTTTGCCTAGAAATGTCTAGAAATGTATCATTTCTGAACATAGTTATCAAATTAATACTAAGTCATTATTACTAATTAAGCGAATAAGTACCAATAATATTCGTTGTTAATTATCCTGACCGAGTAGTTTGAGGTTCCCGGCCATAATTACCGAATACCGATAAGATAGGTAGCCTTTGCGCCGTCTACGACGTTGCCATGATTGCACAGTATAATATTGTGTGCCTGATTCTCGCACAAATTCGCTGTCAAGAACATTAATAATTTTATAACGGTACGGCGAATCCTCATTTTCACGGTACCAAGGATTAGTCCGATAATTAGTCGAACCGTGCCTATTTTTTCAGCTCCGTGGTAACATTCACCTAGCAGATATTAATAATATACCGAAAAATAATCGGGAGTTTTCCATAAGCGTAATGTAATTAGCCCGCGAAATACGTCGCGTTGCCGATTTTTTTTTAAAGAACGGTACTGTGGATCGTATTCAAAATGCACAGGATTATCAGCAGAGGTTATAAAGGTCCGGAAATAAATTTAGCTTGGTGGTAACATGTTGACTTAACCCCTTAACAACCTTAATAACGTGGTCAAAAAAAAAAACAAAACGGCCAAGTTGCAATCTTCGGGGTCCGGATTAACCTGATAAACCCGGGATTTCCCGCTGTTACACCTATTCTGGATCACCCTGACACACAGTCATTTCCGTAAAATATAAAATACGTAATTAGGACACGAAGTGCCAATAGTTGTCAAAAAATGTTTTTCGGTTTGTTCGACGTTTTTCATATTCGTAACATCAGATTTGTTTTTTTTTTCTTTCAAATACTACATATATTTATATGTATGTATGTATATATATATATATATATATATATATATATATATATATATATATATATATATATATATATATACACATATATATAGAAATCTCATAAATAACTTTTACCAAGAACAATTACCGTGAAGAATGACATAAATCATGAAAACGCGAGGTGAGAGTATTTTTATTTCTATTTTATTTTGTCGACAAATTATATCTACCGTTTTTCACATTTCTAATGACATTGAATTTGTTTTTTAACACCTCGTATCTATCTTGTTACGTGAGACTTGACAAAACGAGATGATTATTGTGCCAAAGGCGACAAAGGTCCGCATTATCTATAAGCCCCGGTGATAATGACATTAGAGATAATTTTCGAAGAATGATAAAGAGACCATTAAGGAATGTGTTTCAATATTACAAATTGGCGCACATGATCGCCTGAAAGGATTATCAAAAAAAAGAGAAAATCACGAGAATTAACTTTGCATAATTGCGTTTTTTTGTAACCTGATGATAAACGAGTCATTTTTCTAAACCGACGGGTTTATATAATTAAAAAAACAAGTTTTAAGTTTATATAATTAAAAAAACAAGTTTTAAGTTTATATAATACAAAAATAAGTTTATTAGACAATAAGCGAAGGATTGTTCTATACAAATCATAATCGTAAAAAAAATTTTTTACTGAATTTCACATTCTCACTACGTATTACAAATGAAATAATTAGTAAAATAAAATATTGTACTACATATCGCCTACTCTTCTCCAAACGTGAAAAAGTCTCACATGCATTTTCGAAATAGAATTTTTTTCGAAAAACTCATCATCGTAAAGAAAGCCCATTTAAGAATTGAATACATTCCTTTCTACGATTACTGCCAAACTTTGTTCGAAATACGTCGTAACTCCATGTCCATTATGGAATTTATGAAAATTACTGTAAGTTCAACGAAATCTGTTATGATCGACGAAAATATACGGGCAATGGCATAGTTCGTATATTTGTGTTGCGAATTATGGTAATGTCACAATCAAGCTCAGACCCTCCCTTTCCCACATTATCCCCAAGGATAATAACCCTTCAATCGGACTGCGAGATTACGTGAGGCTTGCCAATGTTATTAAGCATAAGACTATGGTATAAGCAGAATAATTTTTGTAATAATTGTAAATTATGTATTTCACGTAATTTTATATTATTTTTATAATTGATTTCGATATCAGAAAAAGCAAACGTTTTAATTTGTTTCTCATCCAGGCATATATTTTTTCAATCGTTTCATTTTTCTACTATTTTTCAACGGTAAAGATTTTGTAAATTAAGGTTTACTGTTTTTTTTGACAATTTATTTCGACATTTTGAATCAATATTTCCTAATTGGACAATAGATGACGACAAATTCTCCCGATATGATCAGTTTTGTCATATATTGTCCAATTAGGAAATATTGATTTTAAATGTCAAAATGAATGTGTGAAAAAAAAAAGATAAAACATAGCCTAGAAAATATTGCCAGCCAATAGTTATAGAGTGATGAGAAAAAAAACATTTTATATACGAACTGATCGTTTATCTTCACAGAACCAATATTGTGCAATACAAAACAATTTACCCACGAAAAACCGTGTATATTTGATTACTTTATAAAAACTCGATGGGGAAGAAAATAGATCAACAATCACGAACAAACCCAAACATTGCGAAATCCTTGTCTTGCATCGATCCCTGGAAAATGAATAAACTACATTTATTTATAAATCATTTCGAAATGTATTTTAAAAAGAAACATGTAAATTGAATTGTATCATTTATTAATTGAATCTTATCATTTATCAGTAAATAAATAAATGTTCTGCTCTATTGACTTATATTTTTCAAACTTGTCTCAATAATTGTACACTTCTTTAATTCTTTAAATTCTCATAACTGATAACTCGAGGCTTTTTGGGGGAAAAAAATTGACGAAACAATTATTGCGAGTTCGAAATTCGCGCAAAAGTCGTACTTTTCTTTGGCGGGTAAGCGAAGAAAAAAGTAGGTGTCTACTTGCCACGATACATTTTGAGGGTGATTAATGGAGTTGCTTCGCGTCTGACGTCACCACCAGATGGAGCCTCGAGGATTCTGCCGCGAAAGCTTCGGCTCCAGACAGACATATTGTTGGATCAAATTTGATGCGGCGAACTCTCAAAAATACAAATAATGTACGTAAAATGTAAAAACAAATATATATATATATATATATATATATATATATATATATATATATTTGGAAAAGTACATATAAAAGATAAAAGTCAGCATCGCTCGACAGTTCCAATTGGCACAAGAGGATAGTGATTGATCTCGTGGATGACGAATTTGTGTTGTCTTTGCAGGACAGAAGTAAAAAAAATCACTCCATCCTTGGAGCTTTTTTTTACTTGTTTCCTTTTTTCTGTTTTATCATTTTTTAATTTATTTATATTATTATTTACGTATTTATTTATATATTTATATTTATTGTAACGTTCGTAATAGATTACAATTTATTTTTCAAACGGAACTCAAAAAAATTCCCGGGCCTAACAGGAGCCTCCAAAGCATAATCCTTTCATCGATTTCATTAAAATTCAATCCTAATATAACGGGTGGGTCAGTAATTATTGGCACTCCTGATGCCCTGGAAAAAAAATGTGTCCCGCAAAAGTTGTTTGGGTCTGTTTGGGTTATGACGAATGGGTGGTGGTGACGAATTTTCTGTCGCTATTTTCGAGATACGAGGGTCACCTTTTTTTAAGCAGTGCAGTGTTTTTGTCTACCATCGCATAGCGGCTGTTGCGACAAGGTCATTCAAGGTCACTAAGGTCACTTTCGTTTGTAAAAAGTGTTCGAAACTGATGACCCTCGGTATCAAGGCTGTAATCTTTCTATCGCCAATTTACGTCTTATGACCTCGAATATCCTTCATAAATAATAGTGATCTCAATGACCTTGAATAACCTTCTGTTGTAAGTCTTGCCGCCACATTTATTTTCTAGAAATATCATTATTTTCCTCTCCCCAACCCAGATAGACGGCTAAGTGCCTCTTCCTTCGTAATTTTTTCGAAAACAGCAGTGAATATTCCCGAATCTCGGGGGTTACCAAAAATCTTGAAAATCTCTATACATTTTTTATTCGATTGAATTAAAAAAAATTGAATCACATTTTTTAAATCACCTTCAAGGAGTTTTCCACTTTGTTGGGCCATAAAATGTTTGATTTTACACCCATTTATTTTTCACGAATAACATTAAATATGGAAAGATGAAATTTGGTACGTTTACAAAGCGGCCTTTATTGAACATGACGATATTTGTTAAAGTTTGATAAGACACGGTACTGGGCGCCTGCGATGATATTTTTCGCTTGCGGAAGTCCCAAGTCCTGAACAGGTGATGTAGAGCAAAAAAGTCAAACATATGTTTACTTTGCACAATATTGTGTAAAAGTCGAAATGAAATCAACAAAAAAATTGAACAATAAAACAAAATAGTGAGCGGTCGAAGGCGAAGTTTAGTTTTTTAACAAAATCTTTTGGTCATGAAATAAAAACCTTTGAATATTTCCGGATATTTTTAGTTCGAGCAATGAAGACGTTTGTTGTACACGTGTCTGCGTAAATTTCACAGCGATTGCTCATCTAGGGCGTGTGGGAGCACTTCCGCAAACTTGAAAAACGTGGTTTCGAGAAAAAAGCGTTTAAAGTTCGACTGAAGTTTATGTGCGAATAAAATGGAAACGTTTCATACTCACACCTAATCTGCTTTCCTAGGACCATAGAGTACGATTGGGGTGAAATATCCATAAGTCGAATTTCCATAACCGAATATCCATAAGTGCCAATATCCACAAGTGAATATTCATAAGTCGAATACCCATAAGTACGAATATCCATAAGTGAGTATAGAGTAAAAATGAGTGCCAAAAATGGCGGGAGGTAGAGGAAAAGTGAGTATAGAGGGAACCCAAACAAACCCAAACAAATACCGAAAAAATAAATCCCAAAAATAAACCCAAACAAACCCCAACAAACTCACTTATCTCTACGTCCCGCCATTTCTGGCACTCATTTCTACTCTATACTCACTTATGGATATTCGACTTATGGATACTCATACTTATGGATATTCGTACTTATGGTTATTCGACTTATGGATATTCATACTTATAGATATTCGTACTTATGGATATTCGTACTTTTTATTTTTTTATTCTTTTACTTATGGATATTCACCTATGGATATTCGCCGACAGTGTAGAGTACACCTCCCACTATTTAAAAAATATCCCGATACAGCGAAATCATTTTTTTTTGTTCCAACAAAGCAGAAACCTTCCTTAATTCTAAACAATACAATAAAAACCTTTAATTCAATTTCATAATTATAATTTAATACAAATGTTCAATTCAATTCAATCATTTCAATTAACGTAACATATTTAGTTTAATTTAATCATTTAAATGAAATGAACATTTTCAATTTAATTCCGTAATATCAATTGAATAAAAATCTTCAACGTAGTTCAATAATTTCAATTCAACAACAAATTTCAATTAAATTTAATAATTTCGATTCAATTGAAATTGTCAATTTGATTTAATAATTTTAATTTCATCAAAGTATCCAATTGAATTTAATTAAGTAACAGTCAACACCGACGTTTTCAATCATGGAAAAAGCTCGCGATGATTGATGTCGTTGATGACAAAGCGAATTAACATTCGGTATACGATCGCGTTGTTCTGTGTGTACACCACTCGAAATCCATTACGCCTGGTGCGAGTAAAATCTTCAGACCGCCGGAGTCGTATATCGACGGCCCACGGGGGTGGGCATGATTAAAAAAGCACATTTGCGCGCCGCAACTACCGCTCGAGTCATTAAAATTCTCGTTTGACCTCGTCCGCGGATATTCATTACATCGCTCTCGGGCCTTTTTACGGCGCGGAAGTATATGAAAATCTCTTCCCGGGCACATCATACACACACGCCCGGCTCTTTTGATGAAAGCTCTCCCGACTAATATGTGCTCGTCTCTCCACTCGCGCTTCGTAACTGCAATAGAATATCTATCTGCAAATACACTTATGTGTTTATACTCGACGATATTTATGGGCCATCAAATGTAAAAACACTGTTTTTGAGAACAGCTTTTAAGCCTACTTTATCGATTTTTTATCTGAGAGTTATTTTTGGTCGACACTTTTTTGTTAACGGGACTATTTTTAGCGTCGTTTATCGACTTATTGAAAACTCTTTCTTCAACGTGGGTCGCAATGACAACATTATCAGGACACGATGGCAATTTTATGCAAGAGTAACTGATACATGATGCGCGATCGGCAGCATTGAAATATACATACATATACAGGGTGTTCCTCTTATCTCTGCCATCCGAAATAACTCGGTAATTATCGACGTCACGAAAAAATGTTCCAGACAAAAGTTGTACGGTGTGAAGGGGGCCATCAAATGCGACCAATTGTTTTATTTCGGTGGAGGCGCTGAAGCACAGTGAACGTCACCTCCACTTTTTTTAAATGGAATGGTACATTTTTTTTTGCACCATCTTGTGGTGCACCTTGAACCGCATAAAAACATTAGGCGGTCAAAGTCGTTCAAGGTCATTTCGAGCACACATTAAAAGGAAATACAAATCTAAATATCTCAAATCACTACCAAATATTTGGTAGTGATCTGAGAGATTTAGACAAAATATTTGGTAGTGATCCGAGATGTTTAGATTTGTATCATCGATACTGACCTTATATGACCTTGAACGACTTTGACCCCCGAATTTTTTTTATGCGGCTTGAGGTGCTCCACAAGATGGTTCCAAAAAATGTACCGTTCCATTTGAAAAAGTGGAGATGACCTTCACTGTGCGTCAGCGCCTCCACCGAAATTTAAAAAATTGGTCGCATTTGATGACCCCCTTCACATCGTACAACTTTTGTCTAGAACATTTTTTTGTGACGTCAATAATTACCGAGTTATTTCGAGTGGTAGAGAAAAGAGGGTCACCCTATATATATGTGTATATATATATATATTGTATATTGTTTGAGAAAAATTATACAAATAATTTATAAACCATAAAAGTTCATGGCACTTTTGTTTTGAATGGTTCAAGGTGTGCTCTGATACCAAACGTGTAATTTGTTTAATCAAACAAAAAGTTTACTGCATTTTTTAGTTCACAAACTAAAAATTCGCAGTCTACATTATATATATATATATATATATATATATATATATATATATATATATATATATATATATATATATATATATATATTACAACATTGCATATTATTTATTATTTTTCAGTTATTTCATTATAAAATTAGTATTGAGTGAATTATTCCTCTCAACGCGTTTTTTCATTGAGGCTCTTGATATGGTTATTTCTCATTGCTTCTTTATACATTTCAATACCATCCCAAAAATTGTTGGGTGAGGATGTAAATTTATAAACAATAAATAATGTGCAGTATTGTAATTGTTATATGTTTAAGTATATATATATATATATATATATATATATATATAAATAGAGCTTGCTTGCCTTATAGTAGCAATACCATTTTTTATAAGCAACACAAATGATTATATTTCGCAAATATTTGAGCCGAACTATTTAATTATTTAGCGCTATTTTGATCCTATATATAACATCGATGTTTTACTAGATTCTTTAATAACAACCCTATAAAAATAATCATAAAACTCCTTCACATAAAAAAGTATTGAGAGAAAATTCTCTCAATGCTTCTTTTTATGAAGAAAAGTTTCGTCATTATTTTTTCTAATTGTTTCGAGTTTTAATATTAATACAAAAAAAAATCGCCTATTGTGTTCATTTTATAAATAAAAGGTTGACAAATAATGAGTAATGCGCAATAATGGTTATGTATATATAGATAAAAACTAATAAGATTGCCATACTACAATACTCTAATTACATTCGAAATATTCATTCAATCCTGATTCCGTTGATAATCTGTTGATTCCCCAAAGTCGAATACAGATCAGATATAAAATTAAATCCAATTTTTCAATTTTTTGCAGATTCTCAGAACAGTGACTAGCAAAATATCGGAAAAAGTTGTTTTCTTTTCTTATAAAAACGAAGGTTTTTTCACGTGGTAACGAGGATCTTGAAAATGATATTTGAGGGTAAAAAAATCGTGCTCGATAATAAATGAGCAGTGCATAATAATAAAAGTTTCCAACGTGGTCACTTTTTTTTCTTCAAGAATACTCGAACGATAATTATTTTCTCATTCAATCAGGCAATCAATTTGACTATGATCATAGTGGGCAAAAGGCACTCGAATATTCATCGTCAATATTCATTCCATGCTTGCGGTATTGCTGTTTGAACGTAACGTGATCCTCTTTGAGATCGTTATCGCAGCGGATTAAGAATGATCGATCATCCGTCGAAGCCGAGGGTGTTCCAGTCTGCATCTCGCGAAAATGGAAAAATAATATCAGCAGTGCGGTGGTTCGATAAATTACGAAAAGAAGAGAAAAGAAAATCGTTCTCGTTCAATCGACGATTATAGACAGTGAGGCAGTTTTTAAGGAAAGATATGAGGCGTTCCATACCATTTCGAACGGTCAAAAAGTTGTCCGCTCTCAAAAAAATTGAAATTTTGTCAAATTATTTAATTATATGAAAAAAAAGTGTCAATTTTTTCAAAATTTTTGGATCGCATTTTCTCGAGTTTTTCAAAATTTCAACATTTTCAAAATACCGTTATATCTCATGAGCATTTGATTTAACAGAAAAATATTTGAGACAAAAAAGATGCAATTTACATGAACTTTGTGAAAAAATTTTGTTTTGTATTTTTCGAGTTTAAAAAATGCCCATTTTCACCAAAATTATACAAAAATATTTTTTTTCGGTCGGTATGTCACTTTTGATTTTTCTCAAAAAATTCCAGAAAATACTCTGAAGTATGTACGGTAACACCAATTTTTTTCAGAGTGGCTCGATTCGTTGTTCCAAAGCTGTGCTTTGGCAATGTTCATATTTGGCGGTCAACGATACTTTGTATCACATTTTCCATATTGCACAACGACGTTACTTTGTATCACAATTTTCACGTTGGACGACGAACGTTACTTTGTATGGCAAGGTTAACTTTGTATACCTTACCGATAATTGATGATTAAGCTCAAAAAAATTATAACTATTATGAATGTTTGATACCTGAAAAATGTGAGAAAAATTTGGGAGAGAATAATTTTTAATAATAACTGATTTGTCTAAAAAAAATATATCATAATAATAAAACAAAGCACAGCTTTGGAACAACGAATCGAGCCATTCGAAAAAAATAGGTGTTACTGTACACACTTCAGAGTATTTTCTGGAATTTTTTGAGAAAAATCATGAGTGACATACCGACCGAAAAAAAATATTTTTGTGTGATTTTGGTGAAAATGGGCATTTTATAAACTCGAAGAATTAAAAACAAAATTTTTTCACAAAGTTCATGTAAAATTGCAACTTTTTTGTCTTAAATATTATTCTGTCAAATCAAATGCTTACGAGATATCACCGTATTTTGAAAATTTTGAAAAACTCGAGAAAATGCGATCCAAACTTTTGAAAAAATTTACACTGTTTTTTTTCATATAATTAAATAATTTGACAAAATTTCAATTTTTTCGAGAGTGGACAACTTTTTGACCGTTCGAAATGGAATGGAACGCCCCATATACACCTCGATGGTCGAAAAAATCGATTTAGAAGCTATGAACAATCCGTCGACCGTAGAAGACCTACACTATGGGCCTGGTATCGATGATTCAATGTAAGTTGACAAATTTCATGATTTATTCATTCCCAAATTTTCAAACGCGTTTTTTTCATAACCACGTTTTTCAAATCGGTGCCCAAAATTTCTCGAAAACCAATGAACCGATTTCATTGAGATTTTTTGTGGTTATTCTATACACCATCATCTAATACTTGTCATAGGATTTTTTTCCGCTACTTAGTTTTTGTTTTATAGGCAAAATAGTAACTAATCTTTGGCCCAAAAATCACTATTTATGTTCAAACGACCGCCATTTTGTCATAAATCGACGTTTTCAAAATCGGCCATGACAAGTACTAGCTTATAGTATCTAATTTAATAATCTTTTTGGTTTTTTTTCAGATGATTTTTGAAGAAACGCCACTGGGTACCGTATACGCACATTTTTTTACGACGCTCCAAGGATCATACAATATCCTTGTATATTTTTGATATTTTCAAATAATGAAAATTAAACATATTTTTGAATGTATATACTTTTAGATAATTAAAACCTCAATCCGAAATTTCAAATAGTTTTCCTTGAAAAAATTCACAAAAGCGACCTTTTTTCCGGCTCCTAGGTGTATATCTCCCCTTAAACGGAAGTGTTTTTTTTTCTTTTTCTTTTCAATTCTTCAGCATATTGTTGCTCCGCGTGCGCCTTATTGGAGAACTGAGCATAAAATTCGCCAAAAAAACGTAGAAATATGTTTGCCACGTTTCTTCGCCATTGTGCAACTTCTCACGTCCTCGTGATTGACTTTTTTCGGACGCGGATTACGAAAGGCCCGAGGCAACGTGCTCAAACTTTATTTAACGAAGAAAGAAAGTAAGGGTATCATCCCGACAAAAGCGAAAATATTTGCCCAAGATATTGCAGGCATGATTGTTTGATATTGTACCCTTCAACACCAACGGAGGGAATCGGGTAGGGGTCAAAATGTCGAATGACCAAATATAGAACGACAAAGATTTCGAAACGACAGAATTATGAACTCTCAAAATAACGAAGGTTAAATTATTCAAAATGTTATCTTTTGATCCATGACGAAATCTATTACACCTATTACATCCTATTACACCAAAGGATTATTCATTCGAGAACTCATTTATTCAAAAACATATATTCAGATAGTCTGCAGTTTGAGTCATACAAATACATATTCGAAAAATCTACAACATTCATATCTCCGAAATAGAAAAGAGTGAGTATCTCATATTCGTAATACCGTCTATAGCAAAAAGCCATATATCGAGACTAAAAACATCGAATGTGTAGATCTTACAAGGAACATCCCCCAGGACACCCTTCGATTTTCTTGAAATTTTGATATGTTACAAAGCACCGAAAAGTAAGCGATACGTATTTTTTTTATCGGCGGAAAAGCGGTTTTAAGGGGTGAAACCACCCCTTAACATAGAGGTGGTTAAACCCTTAATTTTTTTTTCCAGTCATTATAGTGGATTTTCGATTGCTTCGGATTAGAACAATTTTCGTTTTTGTTCCATTAAAATCGGTGGACTCTTTGTGTGTGAAACTGCTATATTACCGATAGAGATGCCTTTTTTCGAGAAATGGTATCACTCCTTAAAACCGTTTTTCCGCTGATAAAAAAAAATACGTATCGCTTACTTTTCGGTGCTTTATAACATATCGAAATTTCAACAAAATCGAAGGGTGTCACCTGAGGGATGTTCCTTGTTAGAAACGCAAATGATCGATGGTCCGAAATGGCGAATACCTAAATGGCGAACATGACATGGCTGCCTGAGCCGACTGATCACTAACGCCATCTGCCATATTCATTCTGAAGCGCAAGTAGTATTGCTCGATCCCAAGTTTTCGCTATCCGGACCGTTCGCCATTTTAGCCCATCGCTATTTTAACTGATTGACTTTTTGGTCCTTCGCTTTAATGAATTCGAAATTGTAAACTGTCGTTATATTTACAATTCGACGATTTGACGTCTCGAATTTTTCGATGTATATATACAGGCGAATCAATATTATATCTCTCATTATTTTGTTGAATCTGATATTTGATTTCGCTATAAATGCACCTCGATATTTTTGTATTCACAATTTCGATTAACTATTTTAAAGATTATCGTAAGATTGATCTATCTATATTGGAACGTTCATGATTACTGAATGCGAAATTTCGGACCTTCTGAATATTGATCTTTCGAATTTCCGATCCCCATCCGAGGGAGTCCTTGAGCTTTATCTGCGCCTCGCGAAATCTGAAAATTACTTCGACAAAAATTGAAAAAAAAAAAATACACTCGATGATTTTTGGGAATCTCTGAATCAATATATTGATCTATCTATATATATATATATAAAAGGCAAAGTCCTCACTGACTGACTTATCATTGCCTAGCCTAAGCCGCTAAAGGTGGAAACGTGAAATTTGCTGAGGGTGTTGACCTTATATCGGAGGCATCGTTTAAGAAGTAATTTCTCGAAATTCAACTCCTAAGGGTGCGAAAGGGGGTGGCAAAGTTTGTATGGGAAATATTTTTATGGTCAAATTTTCTTGAAAGTCGGTATTAATGCTCTGTGGTACAGTTAATAAAACACATATTTCGGCGTTTTTCAGAATTCAACTCTTAAGGGGAGAAAAGGGGGTGGCAAAGTTTGTAAGGAAATATAAGAAAATCTGGTCGGATTTAGTTGAAATTTGGTATTCGTGCTTCTTGACACAATTAATGAAACACGTATTTCAGCGTTTTTAGAAATTCAACCCCTAAGGAGAGAAAAGGGGTGGCAAAATTTGTATGGAAAGTTAAAAAAAACTCAGAAGATTTACTTGAAACTTAGTATTAATGCTCTTTAACACAATAAATGAAATACGTATTTTAACGTTTTTCGAAATTCAACCCCTAAACGAAAGGGGGTGGCAAAGTTTTGACAGTCGAAAACAGCTCATTTTTATAATTTCTTTAAAAAAATCATGATGATAAATTTCTACAAAAATGAGGTATTTGAAGAAGAAATTTGAAGAATACTCTGTAATTTTTTGTTTGAAGAATATTCAATTATCGATTATGTAATATCAAAAAAATCAAACGGATTTCCTTAGAACATTAGTTTATCCGATAATTACTCCAAGGAATTTCCGGGGTATCAAATAAATAAAAAATGGCGCGTGTTCAAAGCGAAGATTTTGATTTTTGCGAAAAAAATGCGAATTTTTCGTTAATTAAATCGAAGGTATACATCGGGAAAAAATTCTTCGATCAAACACTATATTTGTACATCCAGAAGAGTCTCGAAAAATTTCAGAAATTTCGATGCGGTAGTTTTTGAGATATTTTGCACACGGATTTTGAAAAAAGTCATTTTTCGACTTTCCCAACTTGGCATCACCCCATAATTGAACGCGGGAAACAAAAAAAAATCATATCTAAAACCATTGTTCCCAAAATCTTCAAGATGTTAATGTTTTTCGGAACTTTGGTAGTGTCTCGTTGCTTGTTTGCTACTCGCCAACCTCGCATCAACTTTCGATCGACGACGATTCACGAGTTCCCACATGGAACGGAGCAAAGTCCGATGAATCCGGAGCAGAAGAAGAGTTTGCCGAAAAGATTCGACACACCGGTCGTCTACGGCACAACTCGCCTTCATTTTGACTCGTCTCGGCTGTGAACGACCTTTTTTTATAGAAAAACTTTTCTTTCTCCATTTAATTTAGTCTCCATTGATGGTATTTGGTTTACGAAATAAAACAAAAAGACTTCTTCGTCGCACTCGCGTAGGTTTTTCGACAAAACAAAAATCAACAAAGTCGCAGTTCGAGGATTACCGAAGGAAGACTCAGCCAACATGACTGTCCATGTAAGCCCGTTGAAATTTCATCAAGAGACGCGATGGAGATCAATGGACGAAACAGCTCTTTCTACTTTTTTTTGCGAAGGAAGCAGAACATTTTTGCACCTCATATTCAGCTATCATTTGACAACGGACGAGGGGGGTGCGGTAGAAAGGAGGGAGAGAAGAGACCACGATTACCGTTGGATTTTACGAAATTATTATCGAAGTAGAAAAATTAGTACTTATTTTCGTTTTTTTTTTCTTCAAATTCCTGATCGCACACTTTTCGACAGTGGGAACTCGGGTTTAAGACTTCGTTTTTATTGTTATAAAATAATCGGGATAAACGAATTATTTTTTACGCCATTATTTTTCATTGTAGGGTTTTTTAGCCAGGATGTTAACTTCAATTTGCAACTAAGATTTTGGAAAAACTCTTTTATATATTTTTACTTTTATATATATATTTTTTACCTTTATTATACTTTTATAGATTTTTGTTTGGGTTTGTTTGGGTTACAGCTTGCCATTTGGGTATTTTTCGAAATTTCCAAAAAGTATCCGGTCATAGGAATATTTTATTGTTTTATTAGGGGGAAATCTCCAGTGGCACACCTAAGGTTTTCAGACAGTAAACAAAGAAATGTAACTTTATGTATGAAATGACTTCGTCAACGAAGTTTAAAACCAAAATAAATGGGCAGAAATGCAACCTCTGCATAAATATACTTGAAAACTTAAATCAAACTTTGGTAAAACTATTATAATATTTTATTAATTTTAATTTACATGTTATTTAATGTTTCATTTGAGGTCACCCTAGTTGTCAGAACAAGGTGCACCGATTGGCCCTGCGCAATGGGCAACGCTTTGTTTAAATAATGATAATATGGTTGTTTATCAATATTTTTCAATGAAAAAATTACTGAAACATGGCAAGACTATGTACCAATTGTGTGTAAAATCCTGACCTCGTCATCCCAATACTCTCATCGCAAAAAAATATTGCACATCGGCCTGTTATTGCAGACCCGCTAGTTCCAGCCTAACAAAAATACTTTTCATACCCTACAATGTCATACCATCTGTGAAATATTGCTCTGCACCTAAATATCTCTTTTTCCAAACTCGCTCGTCCTAATCGCAATTGGCTTAATTTTTTTTCGAACCACATTATCCCTTTTTAAAAAATAGGGCCAAGGCGGGGTCGGGTTGAAATTCCGAACTTTGATTGCGCCGACGGTTTAAAATTCCGAATTTTAATGTTCCAAAATTCAAGATGGGGCCGGGTTGAAATTCCAAACTCTGAAAGGTCAGAACGCTCAGAACTCTGAAAGAATTTTACACGAAAGACGAAAACTCCGAAAATCTTAACACCGTCAAAATAATTCGGCTATGGAAGTTTTAAAAGTTTCAAAATTTTCAATAAATCGACGAATTATTCCAAGAATGTTTTTTTTATGTCGAAGTGATTTTGCGTCAATTTTGAAATTTGTCTAGAAGTTAAAAATTCCTAATTTTAATGTTCCGAAGATACAAGGTTCGTCAAGATTGTGCCAGCGAAAGTATATACAGTTGACTGTGAATGATGTAGAACGTATAACATTGTCTAGACAAACTTCAAAATTGACGTAAAATCACTTCTTAATAAAAAAAAAAAGTTCTTGAAATAATTCGTCGATTTATTGAAAATTTTGAAACTTTTAAAACTTCCATAGCCGAATTATTTCGACGGTGTTCAGATTTTCGGAGTTTTGATATTTCGTGTAAAATTCTTCCGGAGATTTGATCTTTCGGGGTAGTATATTTTCGGAGTTTTGAGCGTTCCGATCACTCAAAATTCGGAATTTCAACCCGACCCCGCCAAAGCCAACAGAATTAAACCCGATTTTTTTCGTACACAGATTCCGCATCTCAGAATAATCCGATTTTTTTGCTGGGTTCAAAATGGGGCAAAAAGAAAATCGAATCCGAAAGAAGGTAATCGTACGTCGGTAGAGTGAGATTCGATCGATTGTGTGTGAGCGGAAAATTATCAAGATCGACGGAGAGACTGTGGTGCATGCGTGTTATTTGCATGCAGGCTGAATCGACACACACGTGAGGAGTGTAGATCAAAGGTGTTGATGGATCGGAGCACGCCATCGCCCCTCGCGTGCCACGTTTATTTTAGTCGCTTTACCGGTATCGTCCAATCTGGCAACGCATTTATAAATATATACAGGGTGGCCGAAAAGTCACGTCCAAAATGAAAATATAGATGCCTCGAATAACCTATCCGAATCACCCTCGTGTATGTTCTACGATCTATTTTTAGTTTTCGAGAAAAAAATAATTAACATTTTTTTTTCGGCTTTTCTTGTAGCATGGGTTTTAATTTTTTTCTCTTTTTTGTGCGTACTTTCGTCTCAGAAGTTTTTAAAGGCAATTGAGAGTCCATAGACTAATTTAAGTATTTTTTTTTTCATCTTCCCAACTTTAGTGATGCTTCTCTCAAAACTATTTTGTTTAAGGTGGGACACCACTGTCAGAGGTCTATGAAATCGATCTCTTTTGCATTTCCCCAACGTATACATATTCCAGAATATGTGAAAAAATATGTGAAAAGTTAAAATATTAAAAACTGACAAAGTTACAGACGATTTAGCGACAACAGGTAGCGCGACGATTTACGTATACTAAAACTCGAAATCGCGTTTTTCTCGAAACGACTTTTCTCAACCTGGCCTAAACCATAACTCTAGCTATAATTTTCTAACTTTCAATTTTGAAAAATCAAAATTTCCGTTATTGCAGTAGCTACTGTTGAACGTAGCCATTTTTTTAAATTGGTGTTTTTTGAGTCCCTGTATGTATTAAAAGTGTCGCCAAAATTAGACTTTTTCAAGCACCCGCCATTTTGTGATTTTTTTTTAACGACCAACCATTGTCAAGTTATCGATCCCACCGTTGGACACGTTTCTATACAAAGGCTTTATTATACCTCAAAAGCATCGTTAATTTTTCATTTCAGCGAATAAAAAGATGCATGAAATAAGTTCAATGTATGTTTAATAACATACCTGTTTGACAAATGCCAAATTAATAATCGAGTAGACAAAAAAAATCCGAAAAACGACCTTTTTTCAGCCGGTCACAGTGGTGACCCCCCTTAAATTTTGATAAGAATCTAAGACGTCAACGTTAGTGTTCAGTCGGTGATTGATTTATTGCTTAACAGTGCAGTTCGCAATGATAACACAAGTGAAAAGAAAACCGCTGGGAAAGTACGTGCACGATAGAGAAAAATAAAAAAATGCTTTTACTATCGAAAATTGAAAACAATTGTAGAACATACACGGAAATGATGCTGAATTGACACGAGACATTTAGATTGTCCTATTGGACGGCACGGTTCAAGCCATGCAAGGGCGATGCCAAACCTTAAGGGGGGATTGTCTTTTTTTTTCGCAAAATTTACCGCTTTTTGGGAATTTTTTTGTGAAGAAAGTATACAACGGAAAACTTGTGAAACTTGGCATATAGTTTTATTGATCTGTTTACTACATACAAAAAAATTTTTAAACAATTTCATCAAAAAATCCGCCTCCCACCCCCCTCGACGCGCGATGGTCCTTTTTTGATGGTGTGCACGATTACAGCCTTCACGTTCATCCTGCAACAAAAACCCAAAAAGCATTTTACTTTAGACACATATAGCTATCGTTCGATGAAGGAAAAGAAAAATTGACGATTTGGTGACGTTTTGAACTTGAAGTATCGATTTTTCGAAAAAAATTGATCGATTTTTTGTTATAAATAAAAAACTATTTAACGTATTGCTTTTTTGCTTCATCAAACGATAAAAGGATGTCAGCTGAGCATTCTGTCCAAATTTGAAGGCAATCGGTTGAATAGTTTTTGAGAAATCGTGCACACCATCAAAAAAGGACCATCGCGCGTCGAGGGGGGTGGGAGGCGGATTTTTTGATGAAATTGTTTAAAAAAATTTTTGTATGTAGTAAACAGATCAATAAAACTATATGCCAAGTTTCACAAGTTTTCCGTTGTATACTTTCTTCACAAAAAAATTCCCAAAAAGCGGTAAATTTTGCGAAAAAAAAGACAATCCCCCCTTAAGCTGAAGGCGAAGTAGATGTACCACGTGACATACGAGTGCGAGAGAGATAGCTGAAATTTTCGAACAGAGATTTCTCAGAGATTAATAATATTTAGGGCAAAAGAAAATCATCAAGCTCTGCGTCAGGAAATTCTCCAGAGCCTAATGCTTTGTTTTTCCTAAAAAATTTAACCATCTATGAGAAAATTGGGTTGGAAAATTTGTGAGGTTATGTTCACCTTGTACATGCCCTTAATATGTATTCAATCGACAAACACCGATGCAATCATCTGTATCCACGCAACTAACTCAATGGGACGTGTTGAATAATTAAAAACTTGTCAAAAAAATAAAAATACTTCTCATGTTGATGCTATTTTGGAAAAATTAGCATTAAGGGGTCTTCTCAATTTAGACGCTAAAAAAGGCTATTTTCGTGACTTTTTTTTCGATAGGTTTATTTTATAGACATTGATGTAAAAGTTGTTACACTTAATAAATAAACTTTCGAAATACATTTTTCTTTAATTATGTATTTCTTCAACCCAAACAAACTTTAAACGCGTTTTTCTCGAAACAACGTTTTTCGACGGCTTGTTGATAAAATCTTCGAAACTACTGAACCGATCCTTGTGAAATTTTCACCGCATATTATTCACAACTATAGCTATAGTGCATATCAACGATTTTTTTAAATTTTGGTATTTACTTTTATTTGCCAAAAACGGTGAAAAAACACGTTTTTTTTGTTATTTCGAAAAAACGTCCGCCATTTTGTTATTTTTGCATATATCAAAAATCGTATGATATGCGCAATAGCCATTGACATACTGAATTTTAAACCTTTTTTTTAACAACCATTTTCGTCTATAAATAGTCACTTAAATAAATAAAAAAAATGTTTCGATGTATTTCGAAAGTGTATTTATTAAGTGTAACAACTTTCATGTCAATATCTATAATGTAAACCTATAAAAATAAATCATGAAAATGTCCTTTTTCAGCGTCTAAAGTGAGAAGACCCCTTAGCGTAAGAGATAAACGAGTTGGCACCTAATTTTGGGAAATTTTCCAAAAATCACACTAACCATGATAACTCGAAATCCTTAGACTTTGGACTAAGGCAAGCTAGGTTAGATACGTCCCTAACGAGGCGTCCTATCACCCCCTTAAGGCTTTGCATCGACCTTCGTAACACCCTGTATATAAGCACAGGCGTGTAAAGTTCGCGCTCGTATCTGCAAGTTTACAAAGCAAACCCATATACCGGAGTTTGCGCAACCTAATTTACGAGGATACCCCATACAAGGAGGTGAGAAAAAAAATCCTCCGAAAACGCGCGTTCGCGATCGTTTCATCACGCCACGCGAGTATAAAACATTATTCTAACATACGGACACGCCGATCCTTCACTTGCCGCCCCGTCTCATCTCGTACACGCAATAACGAAACTTTCTTAACCCTCTCAACTCGATCAGAGACCGCAGAATCCGCGACGTGGGAAAATGCCGTGAGATATGCGGCTGGTTTCCTTCGAGTTTTTCGAGTCGAAAAATGAGCATATTCCGCTTTTGATTTTCTTTCCCCTTACACCTTCGTACCCTTTTCTACAGTATACGAGATCCGAATTTATAAGATCTGATTTTGACTGTTATATCGAAGAATGTTTTTTCGCTCCGGCAGTCCGACCCTGATATAAATCTAGTGGAGCACCTCAAGCCGCATAAAAAACATTGGGGGTCAAAGTCGTTCGAGGTCATTCAAGGTCAGTATTGATTATTCAAATCTAAATATCTCGGTTCATTGCCAAATATTTGATTTTATATTTAGATTTGTATTTCATTTTGAAGGGCGACCTTAAATGACGTTGAACGACTTTGATGCCCCAATGTTTTTATGCAGCTTGAGGTGCTCCACAAGATGGTTGAAAAAAATGTACCATTCCATTTAAAAAAGTGAAGGTGACCTTCACTGTGCGTGAGCGCCTCCGCCGAAAAAAATGGTCGCATTTGATGGCCCCCTTCACACCGTACAACTTTTGTCTGGAACATTTTTTTGTGAGGTCAACAATTACCGAGTTATTTCGGGTGGCAGAGATAAGAGGGACACCCCGTATATATTGGTGATGATTGAAAATGAAATAAAAATCAAATTTCCAACGTTTACCGTTGCGGATTTTAACGTATTCCTCTTCCCGATTAAACCCTTTCCTATCACCCTCTGAAAATAAAATATTCTATGACTTTAACATTATATTTAAAGTATCCTTAATGTATGTGGGCATTAATTCATAATAGAAAATGAGCGTCGGAGAAAATTTGGAAATAAAACTTACAAATTCTTTTCCATTTCATGAAGTGTAATATATACACACATACATACATATATATATATATATATATATATATATATATATATATTATTTACGATATATAATCATTATTTACGATATATATCGTAAATAATGATTTACGATGATAAAAAAAATATTTATACACGTGGTGTATTTAAAATGCGAATTGAATGGCTCGGCGCGCTGTCGATCTTGGTCCATATTTATAAGCTTGATATAAACACGAAACACGGCAATTAGTGAATAATTAACCTGAATAAATCACGGAACAATCTTACTTCAACCATCAACGACAGATTCCAATTTTTTTCAGAAAATTATCCAGACTTTGAATCAACTCCACAATAATAAATGACAGTCCCGTTACGAAGTATTGCGGAGTAGTAGAAAAAAAATGTCGTTAATTTATCCGAATTACACCCCTTTAATTTCACGCTGCGCAATTACGCGGTATATCAGCTCAATGTCATTTCGCTCAATTAAACGAATCGAGTAGTCGTTTACCTTCATAACATTTTTTTCGTTGCAATTTTTTTGGCGTCTCATATTTTTTATAAAAAAAAAAACAATTCGTTATCGATCTTATTGGGAGACCGATGCAAACAACCCCAAACGGAAGCATACAAATTTAAACTATTTTTCTTAAACTTTCGCGAGAGGGAAAATCGTTAAACAAATTTAATAAAAGCTTGCGAAGCCGGCTCGAAACGACGATAAATCGTCGGTTTGCTCGACAGGCAGATTGAAAAAAAAATCTTAAAGCCAGGTACGAAAAAACACGACTCAAGTTACTCGTTCAATTTAAGTTGATCTTCTCTTTTTCGCGATTTAATCTACTCCAGCTATCGAACACGAGCTATTTAATTCAGCTGTTTTTTTTTTGTTTGTTGTACTTTTCTCTTTTTAGACGAAATTAATTTTTTATAGAGGTGGCTTTCGAGCCACCTGAGGGTTGAAGAAAAAATCCTTCGCTGCCGAGGTGGATTTCACCCTTGAGCTGCGTCAGACGCTCCGCGAAGAATATAAAAATGAGCCAGAGCCGACACACGTACTTATAAACCTGTACCATATACGCGTGAGTGTGTGTATGTACGTGTGTGCGCATATATATAAAGAACCTTTGTCGCGACCACATTCACGTTCCCCCTCACGGCAATCCGAAATTCCAGTTGTCGATTTTCCGATACTCCGTTTGATGCCACAAAACACCGGAAGTCAGGCGTGCACAAATCACAAGGTTAAAATCCGCAACAATGAATTTTTAACTTCCCGTTCTCGCTTCTATTTCCCATCAAACAGTTTTCAACAAAAAAGATCAATTTTTTCCGGAAAATTGAATTTCCTTCATCTTGTCTAGATGTGCAATTTTGTTTCGTTTTTTTTTATAAGTTGATACATTTGATATCTTGTTATTCCGGTTGATCTCTCTACGCAAAAAGAAAGTGATCCCTTCGAGGGTGAGAAGAGCTGTGAGTAAAATAATTTGCACTGATTGTCTGCCACGCTTCAGTCGGGGAAGGTTGTGCCGTTGTTGAAAAGTTTAAGGTGAAAACGTGGCATGCACCCCCTTTGAAGCGTCAAGACTGGCTGATACCCGAGACTCCACCACCGGGTTTACACACACAAAGAGTCGAACTTTGGAAGAACCTGCACGAGACTCGGGGATAACGAGAGGCGAGAGCAAACAACTCTCAGACACGAACTAGACGTAGATTGCTTATATTTTCGAGACGTCTCGACTTCGCACGTGCACCCGTGACAACAACACAAGCCCCGGGTGCATATATCTACGTGTATATGTACAGGGCGGCCCATTATCGCATCGGAGCTCGGCCGGTTAGATAGACTGCTACAATCTGAAGTGGAAAGTCCTCATACATTTTTTTCTCCGGTACACCGTTGATGAGATATCAACGAATAAGTAGCAGCCAATGCGCTGCGCCGGCAAGTGCAGCAGGGAACGCCTATCCGCCCTCCCCCACCATGCGTCCACGCTGCATAAGTCCGCGGGTAGTAGTGGGGCGCTGACGCACCTGGTTGGCTACAATCAAACGATTGATATCTAATCAACGGTACACCGGAGAAAAAAATGCGTGAGGACTTTTATCTTTAGAATTTCGCGATTTACCGACTGCTTCATGACTCCGACCCGACTTTAGTGACCCCCTGTACATAAAGAAAAGATATGCACATAACTACGGTAAGATCATGCATGAGAATAAAATCGCTGATGTGAAACAAATTCGAATTGGTGAAACGTCGACCACAGCGAGGCCAGCGTGACGTACGAACAAAAAAAAGACGCAAGCCACCACGAACGCTCGTACACCGAGAACGAGTACTGACATTCGGTTGTCGATAATTCTCATATCTCGTACATTAATTCCAGTTTCTTCGCCCAGTCGAACCCTTCGGCAATTCGGATATTCGAAAATCTACGTAAATATTCATGCACGTTCGGCTATCTTAGCGATGAGTATAATGGAGCTCTCCCTAGACGAGAAATCCGCGACCTCACTCGGAGGCTGGACGTTTTATATTTCATCACTCTGAACTAAAGATAAATCTCCGGAAAAGAGTGAACTCACGGGTAAGAATATGTCGGAAATTCACAACTCTTTTTCCAATTACAATGGAATCGAATTTTGCTGATAACGAAAGTCGTGTTTGTTTCTGCCGAAACTTGAGAGACAGAGTTCTTTCAAACGCTATTTCCGAAGGTGAAGAAAACCCTCGGGAAAAAGACGAGGATTTTCCTCGAAATCTTTTCCCTGCTCGACGTCGATCGGCGTAAAAGCGTATTCATTTCTTTCTTCTTTCTTTTGACCTTTCCCGTTTTCCCGAAAAACATGGGGGTAAAGTTAATCCCACTGGCGAACACGAAAATCGAAGACGTTCTTCTTGAAATCTTCCACCGTCGTCTCAAATTTTCTAGATAATATTCTCCTTTGACGCAGACACCAAGAATTCAGGAAAAATAACGTTTTATTTTTATTTTGGGTATCATGGACTGAAATACATTGGATCGCATATTAAACACGATACGGGGAAAATGTTTCCACGATCATGGCGATATGAGCTGGAACGCTACATATATATATATATATATATATATATATATATATATATATATAGGGTGTCCCTCTTATCTCTGTCACCCGAAATAACTCGGTAATTATCGACGTCACAAAAAAATGTTCCAGACAAAAGTTGTACGGTGTGAAGGGGGCTATCAAATGCGACCAATTTTTTTTATTTCGTCCGAGGCGCTGACGCACAGTGAAGGTCACCTCCACTTTTTAAAATAAATTTGTACATTTTTATTTCAACCATCTTGTGGAGCACCTCAAGCCGCATAAAAAACATTAGGGGGTCAAAGTCATTCAAGGTCATTCAAGGTCAGTATCGATAATACAAATCTAAATATCTCGGATCTTTACTAAATATTTGGTAGTGATCCAAGATATTTAGATTTGTATCATCACATATTTACATTTTTCGATTTGTATCATCCCACATAGAAAGCATCCCCACCAACGTTGTTCGATCTTTTTAGTTTTCAAGGAAAAAGAATTTTTTAATTCGTTATCAAGTTTTTCTGTAGCATAGAGTTTTCTTTTCTTTTCCTTTCCCGTGTACGGACCTCTCTCCTGGAAGTTTGTCAATGCAATTGGGAGTCGTTACACTAGTATGTGTATCTTTTTTATCAACTAAACTTTAGTGACTGGCTCTCTGAAAGCTACTTTTTAAACTTTTGATAAATGTCTTAGGCGTCAACGAAAGTGTTCAGTTAGTTATTCATTTATCCCTTAATACTGAGCTTTGTAACGATAACACAAGTAAGAAAAACGCGAGGAAAGTGCATACAGAGGCGGGAAAAATGAAAGAATAATATTTTCCCGAAAAGTAAAAACGATCTTAGAACAGGGTGATTCGGATAGGTGATTGATTCGAGGCATCTGTATTTTCCTTTTGGACGTCACTTTTCAGGCGACTCCGTGTGGTTATATATATATATATATATATATATATATGCGCACGTTAAGGCGTTACCCCTACTTGTAGCGCAAAAAAAAGGCCTTTTTCATGAATTTTTTTAAAGAAAACTACAAAACTTTTTTAACCGATCAATATACCATCTTAAAGAATACATCTTGAAGAACTTTCAGTAATTTTTTTATTGAAAAATATCACATTGTTTAGTGGCAAATGGCCGTCAATGAAATAATGTTTTTATATACACGGTTTGCGGTGACCAACAGTGCGGCGAAGTGGATCATCTGAAAAAAAAATGCGGATGGATTTAGTCAAATATAAGTATAAACTAGTCTTTAATCGAAGGATTTTAAAAAATATTCATTTTTCACAAAATGGCGGACCGTCAAAGTTAATGGTTCGATTTTAACGAAAATAAGCGGCCGTTTTTTGGCTATAAAACGGCCATTTTTTTTTCGAAAAAAAAATCGAACGATTAAAGACTACATTTTTATGTATTAAATAAGCCTGCAAAATTTTAAGAAGAACGGTTCATTAGTGTTCGAGTAATCTTGGTCACCGACTTCAGAAATGCCATTTTGAGAAAAACGCGGTAAAGTTTCTCTTTCAACGCTCTTTCAACGCGGATTCTTCTCTTTCAACGCTCATATCTCAGACAATTTTGTTCGGATCGACTTGAAATTTTCAGGTCATATTCTCAGATACTTATACTTCAAAAAAATGCAATTAAAAAAATCGATTTTTTCAAAATCGCAAGTGGGGGTAACCCCTTAACTCAACGCTACAAAGGAATGTCGTCAATTCCTTTGACATCACGTACCTCCCGCAAGCTTTCTTAAAAAAAAAACATGAAAAACCTTGTTATATCCTTCAAGGATATTATATTCGCGATACGCAGACTCCCGGCTTCGTAATATCTTCGACCCAGTGCGACGTTTCACATCGACGTCGATTTTCTCTTCACGGCGTGGATCCCGCACTTATCTAATTAATATCGTCGCCCCAAGTAACAAACAATACCATTTAGATCCTTTCGCGTGCGTGGACTTTTTTGGTTATTGTCATTTGTGCTCGAATTATTTACAGTCATCTCGTTGCTCCATGTACACAGAAACTGTCGGAGTCACTCTTATTTTCTGATGGTTTCTTTTGCTTCTCTACTGCTCTTGTACGGCAGAGGGATTTTAGCCCTTTCATAAATAAATGAGCATATAAATATGGAGTAAAATAAAATAGCCAAAGGTTCTAGAATTGTTCGTTGTATTCGAGTATTCTCACAATTTCTTTGCAGATTACTTGTATTAATATTTTATCGTAATTCTGCATATATTCGTAATTGGAATTATATAATAAATTAAATTGAATAATTGAAATTAATTCAAATTATATTAAACTGCAAAATTATAGAACCTCCTAATATTTGACTGTATGTGAATATATATTTATATATGTATGTGCAATGAAATAATGAGATTTTCTATAATTTTTTGTAATACGCGAATTTTCAGAGAATTGCTTCACCGATGAATTTTAGGAAAGCTTCCTGGTAACAATTATGTTTATCGTAGTCTGTTTTACGCTAGTGATTCATTTACAAGTGATTCGTTGCTACCAAATGTAATGCGAGCACAGTTCTGAAGATAAAAAAATTGTATTATATAAGTTTATGAAATTTTATGAAATGTATTTTTATTTTATGAATTGAATCGAATTATTTAATGACCTCCAAGAATACTTGTATGAATGAAAAAGAATATTTGAATGATCGTTTTCCTCGATATGAAAATGAACGTACATTGCTCGTGGTGAAAAAAGATTGAAAGATCGATATGAAATTGTAAAGTGTAAAATAGAAATTGGAACCCAAAGCGTAGCATTATTTAAGGCAAATCATATCAAGTAAAAATAATTAAGAGGAGATATACACCTAGGAGCCGGAAAAAAGGTCATTTTTGTAAATTTTTCCAAGGAAAATTATTTGAAATTTCGTATTGGGGTTTTAATTATCTAAAAGTATATAAATTCAAAAATATGTTTAATTTTCTTTATTTAAAAATATCAAAAGTATACAAGGATATTGTATGATCTTTGGAGCGTCGTAAAAAAATCTGCGTATACGGTATTCACCGGCGTTTCTTCAAAAATCATCTGAAAAAAAACCAAAAAGATTATTAAATTAGATACTATAAGCTAGTACTTGTCATGGCCGATTTTGAAAATATCGATTTATGACAAAATGGCGGAAAAATCGGTTCATTGGTTGACGAGAAATATTGGGTACCGATTTGAAAAACGTGGTTTTGAGAAAAACGCGTTTGAAGATTTGGGAATGAATAAATCATGAAATTTTTCATCTTACATGGAATCATCGATACCAGGCCCATAGTGTAAGTCTTCTACGGTCGACGGAATGTTCACAGCTTCTAAATCCTCGACCTCGACCATCTAGGTGTATATCTCCCCTTAATAGACGTTGGCCACGATTGAATAATAATAATAATAATAATAATAATAATAGTAATAATAACAAATGAAAAATATTCATTTTCTATTTTTGGACTCAATAAATGATAAATGGATATAAAGAAAAATAACAATAATAACAAGGCGGTATCTTGGAAAAAATGCCTGGCCAACTCGTATGCAATAATAAATTAAATGAAATAATCAATATACGTCACCCACAGTTAAAAAAGGATAATAAAAAACACCATGCTTAACCCCAAAAAGAGTTCTCGGGGAAAAAAATGAAGATGAAATAATCCATAGATGTCACCCATAATTTTAAAAACGTAACAAAATAAATAAAAACCAATGAGCATGCCTTATTCCTGCCAAAAAGACTGCATAACTTCCACTGAAAAATTAACCCAGCGTCACCATCAGTTAAAAATAACCCGACAAAGATGCATCCGCCCCAACTTCGGCGACTCTTTTTCTCAGATTCTCCGACTGAAACGAAAGAAAAATCCAACAAAAAACAACGTATTAGCGAACGCCCACGTTTCCGTCGAACAAACAGAATGTCGAGATTATTAATCGTCACGTTGACAAAATGACGAAGCACAGGGACGTTCGATTACGAGAGCGCGTTCGCAGAAAGTCGAGAATCCGATCGGGACGCTACAGGCAGGATCGTATGGAATACGCATAGTTCGAAACTTTTTCTTTGCCCTGGATCGACGAATTCGAAGTTATTACCATTCCAGCCACTTCTACACGATTATCCGGCTTATTGAAAACGACAAAGAAGGAAGGGGGGATCCACAGCGCTTAGTAAAAAAAAGCTTATGCCGTTTTTCCATCCGTTTTCTGACAGTCCGTGAGAAACGATATCCGCGACTTTTCAGCAATTGTAGATACTAAAAAAACAGTCTAGACTGGAACTTTAAAAGAACAGGGACGGTACGTGATTGGAAATCAAATTCGTATGGGATCAATACTGTAAACTTTATAATTATCGTGTGTATATATGTATATATATGTGTGTGTGTGTGTGTGTGTGTGTGTGTGTGTGTGTGTGTGTGTGTGTGTGTGTGTGTGTGTGTGTGTGTGTGTGTGTGTGTGTGTGTGTGTGTGTGTGTGTGTGTGTGTGTGTGTGTGTGTGTGTGTGTGTGTGTGTGTGTGTGTGTGTGTGTGTGTGTGTGTGTGTGTGTGTGTGTGTGTGTGTGTGTGTGTGTGTGTGTGTGTGTGTGTGTGTGTGTGTGTGTGTGTGTGTGTGTGTGTGTGTGTGTGTGTGTATTTATACAGGGTGGCCGGAACATTGACGTCCAAAAATAAAATGTAGGTCCCTTGTATCGTGGGATATCCGAATAACCCCCATGTATGTCCCGCGACTTTTCATAGTTTTCGAGTTACGCATTTTTTCCTGAATTTTTGAGAATTTTCGACCCGACCAATTAAAAAAAAATCTAAAAAAAAAGTAGAAGGCTTTGCGGGATTTTTTTGTGCAACGGAATCTTCATGAGTAGTACTTTTATGCAAAAAAAAATCAGCTTCGTAACTGTGATGAAAGTTATGAAAAAGTTGTTCTAAAGTGAAAAATTTACGTTCGGTAAATTATGACTTAAATTTTCAATTTTAAATTAAAAATCTAAACAGGTGACTTCATGGTTCCTAATTAGGCCTCAAGAATGCGCCAGACTCTCAGCTTTCATAATCATTTTAAAAAAGTAGTACTTAATAGGGCCACTTTGGCTACAATTGACCTTCAAAGACAGCGAGGTAGAAAATTCTTCAAATTAGCCATCTGATTAAAAAAAAAATTTGCCCGTTTTATCATTCCTAAGGTAATTTAGTTTGTTAACTAACCAAAAATGACTGCAGGAAGGCTAAGATTTAAACATTTGGAGGGTTTTTTTTAGTTTAATTTGAGTTTAATGAATTTTAACCTCCAAATGTTTAAATCTTAGCTTTCCCTGCAGTCATTTTTGGTTAGTTAACAAACTAAATTACCTTATGAATGATAAAACGGGCAAATTTTTTTTTTTTAATCAGATGGCTAATTTTAAGAATTTTCCACCTCGCTGTCTTTGAAGGTCAATTGTAGCCAAAGTAGCCCTATTAAGTACTACTTTTTTTTAATGATTATGGAAGCTGAGAGTCTGGCGCATTCTTGAGGCCCAATTAGGCACCATGAAGTCACCTGTTTAGGTTTTTAATTTAAAGTTGAAAATTTAAGTCATAATTTACCGAACGTAAATTTTTCACTTTAGACCAACATTTTCATAACTTTAATCACAGTTACGAAGCTGATTATTTTATGCATAAAAGTACTACTCATGAAGATTCAGTTGCAAAAAAAATCTCGACAAAGTCTTCTACTTTTTAAAAAGATTTTTGTTTTAATTGGTCAGGTCGAAAATTCTCAAAAATTCGGAAAAAAATGCATAACTCGAAAACTATGAAAAGTCGCAGGATATATATAGGGGTTATTCGGATACCCCACGATACAAGGGACCTAAATTTTATTTTTGGACGTCAATGTTCCGGCCACCCTGTATATATATATTCCCTCACCTATTAAACCTATTAAAATGAAAGACAAATCTAAATATCTCGGATCACCACCAAATATTGGGTTGGTACAAAAATTTTGCAACACACAACACGAGTAAAAAACATTTTAATTCAACAATAAACGATCATTCAGTAATGTAGGCTCCCTCTGCATCTACGACTCTTGCCCAACGTTCTGGTAGACTTTGCACGCCCGCAGACCAGAATTCTTTTGGTCGTGAATAAAGAAAGTCGTCCAATGTATTTTTGATATCCGACAGATCATCAAATTTGTTATCCCGTAAATAGTTCTTCAAAGCTCGAAACAGGTGATAGGTAGGTGCTAAGTCTGGCGAATACGGTGGGCGTGGTAGAACTTCCCATCCTAGCTGCGAAATAGTTTCTTGTGTCATCTCAGCGACGTGGGGTCGAGCATTGTCATGGAGAAGCCGAACTTGAAGACGTTTACGCCTTTTCTGTTTCATCATTTTAGCCACCTTTTGCAGTTGTGCAGAATAAATCTCCGCCTTTATTGTGGTGTTGGTTGGCAGAAATTCGCAATAGAGCATGCCCTCAGAATCCCACCAACAGAGTAAAACTTTCTTCATTTCACGGGGCCGTTTAGGGGTCGGTTCTGGTTTTTCCCCGCTCGGTAGCCACTGACGCTTGCGCGTGTGATTAACATTCAACACCCAGCTTTCATCCCCAGTGACTATTTCTTGAAGATAATCCTTTCTCTGCAGACGATGCAGGAGTGAAAGGCAGATGGACATGCGTGTTGCTTTGTTCGATTCGCTGAGATTGTGCGGTATCCAAGACGAAACAACTTTCCTATGTCCCATCTCTTGTAAATGTCGAAGGATCGTGGGATGACGGCAGTTGAGTTTGTTGGCTAATTCTCGTGACGACATATTAGGCTTTGCCTTTACAAGTGCTCGCAGTTCTTCATCGTCCACAATCGATTCCATGACGGACCAAGGTTTGTCCAATAATTGACTACATTGAACGCACTGCACCTTGAACGCACTGCACACATTACGGGCTGCGGCTCTTGCAGAATGTCCTTGCAAGAATTCGTGATATGCGATTGCTCGAAGTGCACGTTGATCCATCTTTGCTCATACTCCGCGGAACAACTGACTAGCTTTTTTATCCTGCGGCATTGAAGGTTCTAGACCATTCTTGTATTTCCTATTCTCGAATGTTCTCGAACTTCGTTATTGGGAAAAGTATTTTAATTGAAAAAAAGTTTTTACCAACCCAATATTTGGTAGTGATCCGAGATATTTAGAGGGTATCATCGATGCTGACCTTGAATGACCTTGAACGACTCTGGCCCCCTATTGTTTTTATGCGGCTTGAGGTACTCCACAAGATGGTTGAAAAAAATGTACCATTCCATTTAAAAAAGTGTAGGTGACCTTGACTGTGTGTCAGCGGCTTCACCGAATAAAAAAAAAATTGGTTGCATTTGATGGCCCCCTTCACACCGTACAACTTTTGTCTGGAACATTTTTTTGTGACGTCGATAATTAACGAGTTATTTCGGGTGGCAGAAATAAGAAGGACACCCTGTATATTTTAGGTGTAGTAAAAAGAAATCGATTATTTTTGCCTTCAATTTCATGCAAAAATGATGGATTTCATTTTACTTTTTTGGGGCATTGGGAATGTTATTTTCGTATTTGTTCACCCTTAGGCCCTATGTCCTAAGTGTCACGGTAATTGAGACACGTTTTGTTTCGTTTTTTTTTAATTACCAGTAATTTCGCCTTTAAATCGTCATAACTTTTTTATTTGTGGTTTTAATAGCACGAAATAGCTTTTGTGGTATTCTGCAATATATGTTTATTATAAATAAATCATTATTTGATACAATTGGTTTCAAGAAAAGAACTCTTCAGCTTCCAGTCTTAAAAATGTGTAAATGTATGAAAAATTTCAACTCCTAAATTCGTTATAAAAAAAATTATTCCGTTTATTTTGACCACATAATGAACGATTTCTACGACATGTAGCATACCGTTGGAAGGGGTATAAACTAGAGAACTTTTTAAAACAAAGCTAGGTTCAAAATAGCTTTTCGTTTTTTTTTTTTAATAACGAATTTAGAAGTTGACATTTTTCATACATTTACGCATTTTTAAGACTTTGGAAGCTCATGCATAATTTTCTTAAAACCAATTGTATAAAGTAATAAACCTACATTGCAGAATACGTCAAAAGTTATTTCGTGCTATTCCAACCAAAAACAAAAAAGTTATGACGATTTGAAGACGAAATTTTGGGTAATTAAAAAAATATCATATCTTAGTTACCGTGACACTTAGGACATATGGTCTAAGGGTGAAAAAAGTATCAAATGACCCACCCAAACCACAAAAAAAATTGTGTCGGTCCATGCGCCAAACACCCTATACGTGTGTGGGTGCGCGCGTGTCGGGTTGTGTTTTACGCTATTCACCATAACGTGTAAACAAATAACCTTTTTTTTGACACGCCCTTTTATTTACATATATTTGTCGGAACGTATGAAAATAAGATTCCACTTTAAGGGCTCTTGCCCTGGGAGGAAGTAAAAAAAATCGCACGCTTGACATAAATTTGCTATAACTTTGCGATGTACCTCGAGAAAGAACTCTGGCAACCAACTCTATAGGTCGCCTCGTTATTGTTGCCTTAAACATTGAGGCACTCCTTCAGGGTTTTTTCCGAAGCCCTCCTATTACGAGAAGCAAGAGCAAAATATTTTCACTTATAGTTCAAAGTGGGAGGCGCAAAGATAATTCAAACGTTTTCTTGCAGCTCCTAATATACATATATATTGCATGCTTTACGCCGATATTTTGGTACTCTTTTTTCAAATTCTGCTAGTCTCGATCTTCAAAATCAGGGCGAAAGAAAAATCATCGCATCAAAAAGAAATCGGGGAGAATCCATTGTTTGGTAACTCAATATTTATTACGAAAAAAACTTAGTCAAATCTAAAAGCAAGAGCAAACTATTTTTAAAAATAATCCATTGTGGGAGACCCAAAGATAGTTTTAAGGGAGACTTTGTCCTTGGAGTGCCATATTTCAGGTGTTTACATTTTTTTTAAAGGAAACGAGTAAAGCTTTTTGAGTGCGGTTTTTTTCTTGCTTTTATTCATGATATACACGACGTTAAAAAATTTTTTTTTTGAAAAAAAAAAAACCAAAATGGCGGCCGTTGCAGCTCCGCGAAAACAGGTCCTCAAATCGCGGGAGGTAAACGGCTGACATCACTGCCCCCTCTTCGTTGATCTGAAACACAAATTCAAAGCATATTATCAATCTGTGACCCTTTGGTCATGGAATGACGGATGGGTTTTTCGTTTAGTACAAATTTCGGAAAATGGCGGCAATTTAAAAAAAATCGAATTTTCGCGTTTTTTTTCACATAAAAAGGTAAATAATAAATGCAAAAATGTATCTATCGAAAAAAACGATCCGTCATTCCGTGAAGACATATTTTCTGAGTATGCTCTCCAAATTTCAGGTCGATATGTTAATTACAGCGGTCAGGAGAATGTCAGCCATTTTTAAAAACGTGTTTTCGAGAAAAACGCGTTTAAACTGTTGTAATGAGTTTACACAAATGTGTTTATAATTACCGCTAATCGGCAATGCCTGGTCCATAGAGGCATCCCTCCTCTTCTTCTAGCTGCTCATGTTGAGCCGCCAACATCTCCCGCTGCATTTCAAGGACAATGTCTCCCTTAACGTTTTCTTACAGCTCCTAAGACACATATATATGTGTGTATTAGGTATTAGCTAATATATATATATATATAACATGCAGTCGACAAAATTTTCAAATTCTGCCAGCACCCATCTTCAAAATCGCTGCGAAAAAAAAATCAAATACAAGAGAATCCATTTATCGGTAACTCAAAATTCATTACTAAAAAAAAGCAGTCAAATCCAAAATCAAAAGGAAACTATTTCTAATTATAATCCAAAGATAATTTAAACATTTTTGTACAACTCCTAATATACATATACAGGGGTATATGTACGAGGGTCAAAGTCGTTCAAGGTCATTCAAGGTCAGTATCGATGATAGAAATCTAAATATCTCGGATCCCTACCAATTATTTAGTAGTGATCCGAGATATTTAGATTTGTGTTTCATTTTAATAGGTGACCTTGAATGACCTCGAACGACTTTGAGCCCCGAATGTTTTTTATGCGGCTTGAGGTGCTCCACAAGATGGTTGAAAGAAAATGTACGATTCCATTTAAAAAAGTGGAGGTGACCTTCACTGTGCGTCAGCGCCTCCACCGAAATGAATAGAATTGTTCGCATTTGATGGCCCCCTTCACACCGTACAACTTTAGTCTGGAACATTTTTTTGTGACGTCGACAATCACCGAGTTATTTCGGGCGGCACAGAAAAGATGGACACCCTGTATATTGGATGCTTTTCGCCGAAATTTTCAAACTTTTTTTTCAAATTCTGCGAGTCTCGATCATCAAAATCGCTGCGAAAAAAACTCAAGTTGGATCGCAATGAAATCGAAGAGAATCCATTTTTTTAGTAACTCAAAATGTATCACTAAAAAAAAACTCAGTCAACTCCAAAAGCAAGTCCTACTTTGAAAAATGGTAAGAAGGAAAGAACGAAGAACCGAAAAGTCGCAAAAAAATGTGTAAAACACTTCGGCACTATTTTTCTTTTGACGGCTCACGTAGAAATTTTGAATCTGCCCACGCGATTGGAGGACCGCAGGTCACGGAATGATCGACGAGCCGGTAAAGCCCCTTGATGTTCCAGCCAGGGACTATGAGGGCCACCTGAGAAAAAAAAAATTGGCGTCCGCTTCGCTGATCTCACGTAAGATATCCAAGGCTATTTCATGCCGAGGAGAGGGGTTGGAACCTTCGACAATATTATTCCAGACCTTTTTATTCCGGTGGTCATTCATCATGGACAGGTTATTTCGTTGATGTTTGCCTGCTAGTAGCGGAAACATTCATAATTTCCCTGTGCCTCGAGCCAATAAGATACAGAACTTCGCTAAGGGAGAAGGTCGGACAAAAAGAGGGTTGGACATCGCGTACTATCTACGCGTGTGAAGAAGGGGGTGGTGAGGTAATGGAGGGTGGTTGAAACGACGGAGATACGTAGCGAAGGGGGATGGGTTAAAAACTTAAACTAGTAATTTGCGATGTAGAACAAATAAATAATACGGTAGGCGACTAGTTTAATAATAACAATAGTGAATAATCAGTAATAACAATAATCAGATAAAAAAAATAATAGTAAATAATTAGTGATAAGAATGGTAATAATAATAATAATAAATAATAGGTAATAATAATAAGAGGGGTATTTGTTATTTATTGCTCTTTTTGTTTGCAAATTTCATTGGATAAACATTGCACTTAACAATAGAAATGCACAAGTTGTATTTTTTTATATTTTTCAACATTTCGCATTTGATATTTTTGTTGATTTTTTATTGTTCGTTTTTTATGCTTTTTTTTATTGATTTTTTAATATTGTTCTATATTTTCTCATAGTTTTCATTATATTTATTAATTCGGTTTGTTGAATTATTGTTCATTGTATTTACAAAGTCGATATGAACAAATGGCGGGCCTATTCTCCAATGAACGAATGGATAGTAAATACAAAGTCAAATTGTGTGATAAATATACGGTTCTATGGAAACTTTACAAATTATTCTTTTAATTGTGCGACTTAATATTAATGTTTATCTAATTTATATCAATTTAATGTATAAAAACTTGCAACAAAAAGTATTTTTTTCACAGTACAAAATTGGGATTCGACGTGAAATGAAAAATAAGCTGGTTTTTATTTTTTTCATTTTAAATTATAAATATTGTATTTTTTAAGTGTATATATTAATTGCATCGGTGGAAAATCAAACATTTAAAGGTTACAGACTTTCTTCAGCGTTGAAGCTAATACTCTTTTAACTACGTGGGATTTTTACCGGATAGACAAAATTATAAGTTGTTATCATGTGCATAAATAAATAGTATTTTTTGGCATCTGAATAATAATAGTCGTAGTCATTTTATTTATTTTTATGAAAAAGTTATAACTTGAAGCTTCAAAAAATACACAGCTGTTACAAAAAATCGTGAAAATAAAGAAATAAAGTTGTGAATAGTCGTATTTTTTTCATTTATATTGATGACAGTACGAATTATAGTGGATTGAAATTACAATGGTTATGGTTGCAAATCTATTACAAATTTATTTATTTATATTGATAAGTTATAAATCAATGGGTACATTTCCTTTTTTATATTAATAGGTTTAAAGTAGAAAGTGAATTTATTTATTTTTAAGACTTATGGATAAAATAGGAGATTTATTTTTCAATATGATATTAAGAATAAAATGGTAGTTTTCATAATAATTTTCTAATAATAATTCAAATAAAATAATAAAATCCTACACTTTTTCTCCATATTCAGTGAAGAACAAGATCATTTTACCTCAAAGTCGTTACAACTATACACCTGAAAAATCATTTATTTTGACAAGGATTTTTTTGCAATCTTTAATGGAAGAAATATCATTCGTTTAAATAGACAAGCTGTCATGAACGAAATAAACTTTAGCGGGCTATGCGCTTGATACGAACAGGACTATTCATCCTAGCCCGAATGTCACCCACGCTTAATAGCTCAGCAAGGTGCAAGATGAGGGTAGCAACCCTAAAAAAATATACATTATCCCGTACGAGCTTTTTTTTCACTTCCATCCTACTTTTCTTCTTTATGCATAAAAATGTTGCATGCTTACAAGTTGTAAGTTTTTTATCCTCCGTTTTTTTTTTTCACAACGTATATACTATGAAATTTCCCGAGAGGCTGAAAAATAATGGAAAAATGACGTCACGTCTGACGTAAAAGTGATAACAGTCCGTTTGCATAATTCCGATGAAAATGGACCATGGAGATGTCATATTTTCTTATTCGCATTTTTTTTAAGGGGGCAAATACCTTCAGGTGTGACAAAATGGCTGATTTTCATGATTGTTTTTTAAGGAAAGACTTTTTTACTATTTTTCAGACTTAGGGTATGTTTTATTACTACTTTTGGCTATCACATGGTTTTTTTTATTATTAATCTTTACCAATGGAGGCGGTATGGCACGGTCTTCTAAATGGGAAAAAAACTAACAAAAACTGTTTCCTCTATTAAGGGGACACCTAGGAGCCGGAAAAAAGGTCATTTTTGTGAATTTTTTCAAGGAAAACTATTTGAAATTTCGGATTGGGGTTTTAATTATCTAAAAGTATATACATTAAAAAATATGTTTAATTTTCTTTATTTAAAAATATCCAAAATATACAAGGATATTGTATGATCCTTGGAGCGTCGTAAAAAAATCTGCGTATACGGCACCCACTGGCGTTTCTTCAAAAATCATCTGAAAAAAAAAAACCAAAAAGATTATTAAATTAGATACTATAATCTAGTACTTGTCATAGCCGATTTTGAAAATATCGATTTATGACAAAATGGCGGACGTTTGAATATAAATAGTGATTTTTGGGCCAAAAATTAGTTATTATTTCGCCTATAAAACAAAAACTAAGTGACGGAAAAAAAATCCTATGACAAGTACTAGATGATGGTGTATAGAATAACCACGAAAAACCTCAAGGCAATCGGTTCATTGGTTTTCGAGAAATTTTGGGTACCGATTTGAAAAACATGGGTTTGAGAAAAACGCGTTTGAAAATTTGGGTTTCAATACATCATGAAATTTGTCAACTTACATGGAATCATCGATACCAGGCCCATAGTGTAGGTCTTCTACGGTCGACGGAATGTTCATAGCTTCTAAATCCTCGAGCTCGACCATCTAGGTGTATATCTGCCCTTAGGCGGTTATACGCAGTCAGGCGGCCCAAAATCATCGATTATTCAAGAATTTTGCTTGAGAAGACCTTCAAATCTATTAACGTAAAAAATTGTACACATATTATGGTAACTTTTAACTGTATTTTAGCATTTTTTATTTGTAAAAATAATTATTTTGTAAGCTGCTACAGCTGATCTCCGGGAACACCTCTAAAAAAAGACGTCTTGCGATGAGCACGATATCTCTGGACTGGATCATCTAAAATAGAAAAACCAAAAATATATCGTTAATATAATGGATTATCTTGTAACTGATCGAAGGAATAAGTAAAATGATAATTTTTGACAAAATGGCGGCTTCTCGAAATAAAAATCGATTTTTCACAAAAATGTAGGCCTTAAATTGTTTATAAAATGGAAAATATTTATCGGTGAGAAAAAACCTTCGATTAACTGCAGAAAAATATACTTGAAAATATGGTGTCAAAATTTGAGACTGATCGGCTTAGCCGTTTTCGACAAATCTTGCTCACCGAGTTTAAAAACGCAGTTTTGAGTAAAACGTGTTTGAAGTTTCAAAAGCACTTGTAATGACGGAAAAGCGTCGTTACAAATGTGCGTGTAACTTCGAGAATATTCGCGAGATTGACAAGAAATTTTCTGTGTGTACTTAAACATATGTAACTACATTAGAGAATTTTTTTTAATCGCTTTTTCGAAAATTTTAACTGCATATAACCTCTTAACACTCATACGCCGAATAGAAACCAAGAAAAAATGAGAAATGTTGAAAATTGATGAAATGGTACGCTTTGAAGCAAAGAATTGAATTTTCCGAGAAAAATGGCTACATGTTGCGATAAGAATACTTTATTTTAAAACATTCAAGGTCACGTTTTAGACAACAAGGTTAGAAAGATTCATACCAAATTTCATCACAATCGGTCGATTAGTTTTTAGCTGTACGTCACGTTTTGAAAATGCAGTTTGGAAGATCGCGCCATACCTCCGTCATTTTTAAAGATTGTAGATTCAAAAAATACCATGTAACATCCAAAAGGATACAAGACATATCCTTAGTCTCAAAAATGATGAAGAAATATTTCCTTTAAAAAAAAAATCATGAAAATCAGCAAATTTTTTCTTCGTCCAAAGGTATCTCCCCCTTAAGGGTCTGCAATTTTCACGGTCATCAAACGTCACAAATTCCACGAGCTTTTTTTCCCATCGACGGGAATTTCCCTCCCCGCAGGAGTCTTTTTTGATCCAACATTCAGCACTTCCGGTCTCTCCCTCGCCAGCTCCATTGTCCACAAATTCCTAAAATATCGGGTTTGCCTCTTTGCCGTTTATGTTTTTCCGACACGCCGTTCGTGACCAAAGCTCCGTTCCGATGAAAAAAAAAACACGGAAAAAAGCTTCGGAATTGCTTCACAAGAGAGAACAAAATATTCATCCGCACCGAGATTTTTTTCGCGCACGCCTGTATTTTTACATGCGTGCAGCTGCGCGTAGAATTACCGAGGGTTTGAATTCCTCGTGAACTTTTGAAAAATGTGTTCGACGCTAGGCCGCAAAAATAAACGCGGCCTGCGAGATTCAAAGTGGACGCCAGTTGGTGATCGATACTCGGAGCCTCGTATATGGCAGGGGCGCACGTCCAGAGATACAAATAGCCGTTGATAATGGACGGCCGACGATGATTCGGGCTTGTGACGAGCCCTACAAATTTCCTGCCGCGTGCGAAGATTCCATGCGCCGAAAGTCTCACGACCCAGTTTCAACTTTCAACTTGGAATTGCCATCTTCGACACTGGCATCTCAAGTGCTCTTCGCAACGATTGCTGACGATGAAGAAAAGAAAATGCTAATTTGATCTTATTGGAGCTGATCTTGGTCTTTCGAAGTACCGATTTGGAAAAAACGTGGTAAACCCAAAGTAAAGTTTGTTTTTTTTCGGTTTTCCAATTATATGCAATTTTTATTTTTAAGTAGTTAACTTTAAACTTTCATTTATTTCGTTCGTATTTTTGAATCTTTTAATTTTTACTTGACATTTTTTTCAAAATTTTCTACTTATTTTCTTCTTGATTTAAATGTTTGTATTTATTTTATTTTTATGTTTAAATATTTTCATTTTTGTTATTTTTTGAAGATTTTTATTTAAAAAATATGCTGATTTGATTATATGTATATATGGTACAGGGTGTCCCAGAACTGATGGTAGTCCATAGAATGGGGGTTGGGGGTGAAATTCTGAGTCGATTGATATAAGCATGTATGGGTCTCAGGTCAACCCCTGAATTATTATTCATTTTT
>OY723389.1:50472997-50582541 GCA_963210295.1 Ophion ellenae
CAGAACGCTTTTTTTATCCTCTTCCATCTAATTTTTCAAAGTATTGTACAGACATTTATCTCGGTTACTCGATTTATGTCGATTATGTTTTCGTTCAAATTTCGACCTGCCAAAAAAGTCGTTCGAATATCATTCTGAGGCAAAGCTGCTGAATCTTCAGGCAAAAACGAAGTCACGTTGAATTCAGTTGATGTTTCTATCGCGTGTCGGACTTTGGCTCGGACTTACGGAAATGGGACTTTACGGTCGTTTTGGATTAAGTGTCATTATATACGAAGGTTATTGTGCAAACGAGTATTTCATGTATGGAAAACAAGTTTTTTTTAAACGTTGAAAAAACGTACCTTTATATATACAAAAAGGTTTTTGTATATATTTGAAAAAACAATTTTTTTATATAGTTGAAAAAATCCCTTTTCGTGTTGTTTATAACCGTTAGAAAAATTCTTCACCGTGAAAATCCCGAAAAAATTAACTATTTTCACTTACAATCATAATTATTTGATTTGTCAATATTTCGTGGTCAAATATGCGACCAATGCCTTTCAGACACTGTACTGTTAGATACAAAATAGTCCCACAAAAGGTATCCATTTTGAGATCTGAAGAGCCGGCTCACGACAAATATTTTCCGAACGGTTGTGACGGACAAACCGGCGCTGCAATTCGAAAATTCTTAGCATCTACGTACGGAGGAAATTTTGAAGCTTTAGTGGGGTCATTTCGACACCTAGTGACCACGGAGGGTTAATAAATTTTCGCAGTCAGATCGGACGAAAATTAAATTAAAAAATGAGCTAGATAACGAAATAATACGCCAGATGAAGAAATAATAAGTCATAGAATGAAATAATATAATTGATAATACAGTAGCAAGTTAGATGCAGGAATAAGAAGTCAGATACTGAAATTATTAGTCAGATAATGAAATAATACGCCAGATAATGAAATTATAATTTAGATAATGAAATAGTAAGAAATATAATGGAATAAAAAATCAGATCATGAAATAACAAGCCAGATAATTTGAAAAACTAGTCAAGATACTGAAATCAATTTAAAAAATGAGACAACTGATAAAACTGTTTCGAAAAAAAGATTCTGGAGAAAAAGTAATAGAAAAATGTTTCCCAACATCATAACTACCATCTCAACGTCGTATTTTAATCGAGACGATTAATATTTTCACACTACAGACCTCCGCTTTAATTTAAGACTCGTCATTCACTCCTCTCCCGTAGGTTTAACTGCAATTCGAAAATTCTTAGCTTCTACGTACGGCGGAAACTTTGAAGCTTCAGTGGGGTCATTTTGACTCCTAGTGACCACGGAGGGTCAATAAATCTTCGTAGTCAGATCAGACGAAAATAAAACTAAAAAATGAGCTAGATAACGAAATAATAAGTCACACAATGAAATAATATAATTGATAATAAAATAACAAGTTAGATGTAGGAATAAGAAGTCAGATACTGAAATAATACGCCAGATAATGCAATTGTAATTTAGATAATGAGATAGTAAGAAAGATAATGGAATAAAAAATGAGATCATGAAATAACAAGCCAGATAATTTGAAAAACTAGTCAAGATACTGAAATAAATTTAAAAAATGAGACAACTGATAAAACTGTTTCGAAAAAAAGATTCTGGAAAAAAAGTAATAGAAAAATGTTTCCCAACATCATAACTACCATCTCAACGTCGTATTTTAATCGAGACGATTAATATTTTCACACTACAGACCTCCGCTTTAATTTAAGACTCGTCATTCACTCCTCTCCCACAGGTTTAACTTCATCAAACTTCAGCGCAAATTTCATTATCCACCCTTATCGTCTCTCGCGTAGGGTCTCAACGTAACGATGGTTCTCGGCAGTTAGTGAACAGTGTCAATGTCACCGGATGAACAGAAACGCGACAGTGCACCGTAAATCTCGTTGAGAACCGAGAAATCGCATCGCGAATGCTGTGCACATTCAAATTAAGATTTTCGTCTCTTCCCCTTCCGCCCTTGTCTCATTCATCCCTTGTGCGTCGTTTCTTCCCGCCGTTGTTCCTCTGCGAAGTGCGACGACTTGGTGACAAATATGCCGACAACGTTGAACCTATTTAACGGCGACAAATTCATTATGTCGAAATCACGGTATGGACCACTCATCTCGCGGTTCTCCTCGTCACTCTTCTCGCGACAGCCTTTTTGCATATTTGCCTTCTCGTTGGCGTTGAAGAAGAGAGTGCAGGGGAGCCTCATCCTCGCGCTGGGAATACGTAATGGATAAAGCACTCGGAGCGCAACAGAGGTAAACATATATATCTAGAGCTTGGACTATCGGAGTTTTTTTCTTTCTGATAACGGTATTATTTATTTATTCACCGATATTCCTGTGAAACCTTGATTAAAAACGTTGGAAGGTCGAAAGTAAAGATGGAAGTTGTGAAAATAATAGTGTATAGCTGAGTGAAACCACAGTACTTATTAAGGCGTTACCCCCACTCGTAGCGCAAAAAAAGGCCTTTTTCGTGATTTTTTTTAAAGACAACTACAAAACTTTTTTGATCGATCAATATACCATCTTAAAGAACACATCTTGAAGAACTTTCAGTAATTTTTTTATTGAAAAATATTACGTTGTTTAGTGGCAAATGGCCGTCAATGAAATAATGTTTTTATATACACGGTTTGCGGTGACCAACATTGCGGCGAAGGGGATCATCTGAAAAAAAAATGCGGATGAATTTAGTCAAATATAAGTATAAACTAGTCTTTAATCGAAGGATTTTAAAAAAATATTCATTTTTCACAAAATGGCGGACAGTCAAAGTTAATGGTTCGATTTTAACGAAAAAAAAAACGGCCGTTTTTTGGCTATAAAACGGCCATTTTTTTCGAAAAAAAAATCGAACGATTAAAGACTACATTTTTATGTATTAAATAAGCCTGCAAAATTTCAAGAAGATCGGTTCATTAGTGTTCGAGTGATCTTGGTCACCGACTTCAGAAATGCCATTTTGAGAAAAACGCGTTTAAAGTTTCTCTTTCAACGCTCTTTCAACGCGGATTCTTCTCTTTCAACGCTCATATCTCAGTCAATTTTGTTCGGATCGACTTGAAATTTTCAGGACATATTCTCAGATACTTATACTTCAAAAAAATGCAATAAGCAAAATCGATTTTTTCAAAATCGCAAGTGGGGGTAACCCCTTAACGCTTCATTAACACAGTTATATTCGGCCACGATTTTGTCACACTGGGTCCATTTGACCCAGATACTGTTTCATCCACCTGTCATTAAGAACGAGATCGCGCTCTTTATTTCTATAGATTTTGTTCAAATTTTAACCAGGCATTGTTCATATCATTATGCATGTTTGAGTGAAATTTCAGAACAGTCGACTAGTTAGATTGGGAGATAATGGGTTTTTAAATTGCAACTTTTAACACTGCAGAGCCTGATGACCGAAAGTCAGGTCACATAATTCGTCGTACCATTCGATTGTGTTTATTAATTTTGAAAAAAAATTATGTTCGGATAGCAAACTAGTTAGGGAAAGAGTGAAAAAAGTTCGGATTGCCTTTACTATTCAGTTTCGGTAAAAACGTTCAGTGAAGACAGAATAATTCGCCGTGAAAAATATTTGTCCCCTATAATAAGAAGACATATGGCAACACCGCAGAACAGTATTGTTCAACATTTCGAGAAAAAAATTACCGTGTTCCGAAACTTAAAAACTTTTATCATAAAAAAAATATTTGCGTTATAAATATTAATATTTTACATTGTTTATGTTATCTTCTCTAACAAATAAAAGTGTTGGTTAATTCACAACTAATTAAAAACTTTGTTCGATGAAAAATTAATTCCAAATAAACATTTGTGTTGCAGTATTATTTTTAATATGCCGCGCAAACTTACGTCATTGGATACGTAAAATATCAAAATAGTTTGCTGTTCAAGATAATTGAAAAAATTCAATTTTGCGAGGGTGAGTATTTTGTTTAAAATTCGTCCGGGTCAAACTGACCCAGCGTGTCGACGTAGGGTTAAAAATCATAGTTCTTTTAATGAGATCATAATTTATTATAAATATATTATTTGTAAATATATTCAACACGACATAAGTATAAACAAAAATTAGGAACTTTTATGCAAGAAAAATAAGTATTATACGAGGACAATAAAAATTTCAACGAAAACGTTGTAATTTTTTAAATAAGTAATTTAAACATATAAGTAGTTTTACATATTTAAGTAATTAAAAAATAAAAATGCCAGTCAGCGTACTAGTAGCTACCAGAAGGCAAACAAACGGCATAACTTGTGCATGGTCACGTTCATTAACGGGATTGACATTGATGAAACAATGACGGCAAAACCAAAGGCCATTTAAAGCTGCCCTCAAGTAAAGTAGGTAATAATATTTTAAGGCGTTTAAACGTTAAAAAATCTGTAAAGGTAACTTAAATGGAAATAATAACAATTATAATGATATTTTCATCTTTTTAACTCTGATATCGAATAATCGGCATCCATCCTCTATATACATCTATACGCCGATCTGGAGGGAAGCCAAAAGCCAAGACCAGTGGAGCAAAGTTTCCGGGTAAAAATCATCAAGAGGGTACTTAAAGGGGTGATTATTTATTGGAGGCATAGGCATTATTATTGATTAAACTAAGGGGGGAGATACCTTTAGGTGAGGAAAAAGTTACTGATTTTCATGATTTTTTTAAAGGCAAGATTTTTTCAGTGTTACCATGTTTGAGTTTTTTACATTGAAAAGCATCGATAACATTGACTTTCTTATGATTTAAAATGCTCCCTCGTTGCCCATGGCCAATCGGTGTAGCTGGTTCCAGCAACTAGACTGATCCGAAATGAATCACAAAAAAATGTCAGTTTAGTACAATAATCAAGCATTCGTATGACAAGATACTTTTTTTTTATTTTGAAAATTACGAAAATGACAGGCTGTACGGAAAAAAACGTGCGATTTTCGAAAAAAAAAAAACCTTATATATTTGTTATCACCAGATTAATAAATATATCAAAAAATCATCCGGCCATACGATAGATAATGTTATGAACTACGCTTTGTCCGAATTTGAAGCAAACCAAATGAATACATTTTGAGAAAAACGGAAAAGAAAAAAGGGTAAACGCAGCGGGCGATCCGACCCTTCACAAAAATCCTCATAACTCGGTCCATTTCTGGAATTTTTACAAAATCTATGTTGCAAAGCGAAGCTGAGATCCTAGGCTATAATAATAATAAACTTACGCAATAAAAAATCATATCGCAAAATGTCGAGCTTATGCAGACCCTTTAAACTGTCAAGACGGCAGGTCAGTTATAGTGGAGGGATATTCTTTGTCGTATGTGTCTCTTTTGCTAAAGATACTTAGAACATTAAATATGTATACACGTGTACATTAAACGAATAAAAATTTCAAAGATTATATATATATATATATATATATATGTGTGTGTGTGTGTGTGTGTGTGTGTGTGTGTGTGTGTGTGTGTGTGTGTGTGTGTGTGTGTGTGTGTGTGTGTGTGTGTGTGTGTGTGTGTGTGTGTGTGTGTGTGTGTGTGTGTGTGTGTGTGTGTGTGTGTGTGTGTGTGTGTGTGTGTGTGTGTGTGTGTGTGTGTGTGTGTGTGTGTGTGTGTGTGTGTGTGTGTGTGTGTGTGTGTGTGTGTGTGTGTGTGTGTGTGTGTGTGTGTGTGTGTGTGTGTGTGTGTGTATATATATATATATATACAGAATGTTAGGAAGGTCGATGGAAAGCCTTAAGGGGGTGATAGGTCACCTCGTTGGGAACATGTCTAACCTAGGTTACCTTAGTCCAAAGTCTAAGGATTTCGAGTTATCATGGTAAGTATGATTTTTGGAAAATTTCTCAAAATTAGCTACTAAGTCGTTCTTAATGTTCAAACAGACAATAATTGGAAACTAAAAACTTATTTGCGTCTTAGCTTGTTATGCGTCTTATTGCGTCTTAGCTTATTTGCGTCTTAGCTAATGTGAATTCAATCGACAAACACCAATACAATCATTTGTATTCACACAACTAACTAAATGGAACGTGTTCAATAATTTAAAACTTGTAAAAAAATAAAAATACCCTCATCAATGCTATTTTTCAAAAATAGCATTGAGACAGTAGTCTGCTTTAGAAGCCGAAAAAAAGTGTTTTTTCAGCAATTTTTTTGAAAGGGAAGGAAATGATTGCGGTAAACGAAATTTTGAGACGATAGTGTATTATATTCAAGCTTTAAAAAACAATTTTTATTATTAAAAAATATTGAAATTTTTCAAAGTTGTAACGATTTTTCTGGGGCGCCTGGAGTCTGCACTTGTAAATCGGTGCCGGTGATGGAGGTCGTGCGATGCATCTGAAACAGTCGAACCAAATTTTTTTAAAAGTTTTTATAAGTTCCTTTTCTATATGAACTAAAAAAATACCGAAGAAATGATGAAATTCCAAATTTTTTCGAAGTTTGAAAAAAAAATTCACTTTTGGGAAAAAAAAATTCACTTTAAGTTGCAAAACAAGTAATTTAAATAGTACTTTTGTCCAACTTTTTTGGTTCAAATAGAAGATAATTTAATACTGAAGCTAGATCACTTTGATTTTTTTCGATCGGACATATATTGTTTTTGCTATCGCCGGCACCGTTTTCTAAAACTTGTGAAAATGAAAACTCGAGAAAACGGGCTTTAAAGTTTTCGGTCCAAAAAAATATAAGTTTTTGGATACTTACACTAATTAGATGTTAATCAGCTATCCCCGGGCCATACAATAATCCTTCCTCTTCATCAAATCGATTTTTTGAAGCCTGTAAAGCAGACTACTGCCTCAACATAAAAGGTAAACGAGTTAGTACCTAATTTTGGGAAATTTTCCAAAAATCATGCTCACCATGATAACTCGAAATCCTTAGACTTTGGACCAAGGTAACCTAGGTTAGATATGCTCCTAGCGAGGTGACCTGTCACCCCCTTAAGTCTTTGCATCGACCTTCCTGACACCCTGTATGTATTCATTCATAGATTCAATTAGAAATGGTCAGACTTTCTTCATCCAAAGAGTTGGAGGCGATAAAAAAAACGAAATCGTTTTCCCATACTCACCCCTACGAACACACCCACACATAATTTGTCGGGCCGAACGATCTCAGAATAGAAATCGCGGTAAAGACGAGAATTTATTGACTGTACACAAATGAACGAGTCCGAACGATTCAATTTTTTCTCGAATGAAAGAACGGGAATTGTCAGTTAACAAATTTCTCTCGTCCACTTTTTCTTTATTCCCTATTTCTGGGCTCGCTTGATTATTTTTCGAGTATTTTATGGAAAAAGTTGACGGGGACGGAAAAACGATTACATTGGAAGAATTTCCGAGTTTATTTACTTGCGGAGTGTGCTCTCGCGTTTGTTTGCACTCGGGGGAATTTCGGAGCGGACTTTGCAGCGGCTTTGCAGCTATGAAACTTGCGGGAGATGACGTTTCTTCCGAGCATACATTTCCGGAAGTAACGATCGTACTTAGAACTGCAGAGGCGAAAAATCATCACGATGGCTCCTCTCGCCACGGTACTTAGAATTTTTTCAATCGCATTTCAAGTCTCCAATTTTTCGACTGTACTTATTTTCTTCTCACGCGGAATCTCCAGTGAACTTGTCCGAACGGCGTGTCCAATCGATCCGATGACTCGTACCATGTACGACAAGTGCATCGAGCGTATGCTCGGGGCCACTCTTACTTTGCGACGAGGGTAAAGAAAGTTTCGAGATTTACGAGACGCCGCGGAGTGCAAAGATTTTTTTTCTCGCACTTGCCAGTCGAAAGGTAAGCTCCAGTTTCCGGCCTTTTCCGAAGACTGAACTTGGAACTTCCGCCAGCGGGAGATCCGGGTCAGCGGGAACTAAGTTCACGTTCCCTAAATCGCGTACTCCCTGAGGACTTGTTCTTTTTTTTCTTCACCTTCGTTGGCGGAGAAAAAGTATTACGGTTGTTGATACATTTATTTTTCTCGTTCAATACGAACGTGAAGTTTATAAGTTGCTGACAACCGCATAACGCATGGACATTTGAAAAAAAAATTCAAAAATGATTCAAGAATATTCAAAAGCCGTTTGGCAATCATCGAAAGTAATGTTAAAATAATCGAAAGCAGGTTGAGAAAATTGGAAAATGTTTTAAAATATCCAAAAGCGATCGAAGAATATTTGAAAACTATTTTTTTTAATTCAAAAGCGATTTAAAAGTAATCTGTTGAGGTTCATGTTATTTTATGTTACGCGAATAGTTTGAAAACGATTTGATAATGGTCAGAAGTGACTTGAAAATATTCGAAAGATTTAGTAATATTCAGAAGCGAATTAACAATATTCAAGAGCGATTTTTAAATATTCAACAATTATTTAAAAACATTGTGTCTCTTGGGAATATTTCGTGCGACAGCCCAGAAAACCGGCGATTTGCGTGAATTTTTTTACAATGAATATGATTAATTTTGTTGTATTTTTGTATTTTTGAATATGTTGTATTTTTTTTGCTTATTAACTTCGCGTGTGCTCTATACAAAAATAAAATGTTCAATCCTTTTTTAAACTTTTAAAGAAGGTTTTTGAGCGCAGCCAAATAAGTCCTTGAAAAATCGTGCCTGATCGGTGACAGTCCTACTCCTCTTAAAGTTGTCTGCAATAAAAACGAAACGGATTATCATTTAGTGTAAAAAACTGTGAACTGATATAGAGGATTTTTAATCCATGAAATTTAACAAAATGGCGGCCGAAATTCTGTTGAGTTCCAGCCTTATGTGTTTTTGGAAGTTCCGATTCGACTTTTTTCAATCCGATTGCAATCTATCTTAATTTTGATCTCCCAAAAAACTTCAATATTCTTACTCCATCCGAAGTCGACCATCCGAATTTTTTTTAATTGAAATAGACCCTTTGGTACCTTTCTTAAGCGGTTACCCCCACTTGCGATTTTGAAAAAATCGATTTTTTTTATTGCATTTTTTTGAAGTATAAGTATCTGAGAATATGTCCTGAAAATTTCAAGTCGATCCGAACAAAATTGACTGAGATATGAGCGTTGAAAGAGAAGAATCCGCGTTGAAAGAGCGTTGAAAGAGAAACTTTAAACGCGTTTTTCTCAAAATGGCATTTCTGAAGTCGGTGACCAAGATTACTCGAACACTAATGAACCGATCTTCTTGAAATTTTGCAGGCTTATTTAATACATAAAAATGTAGTCTTTAATCGTTCGATTTTTTTTTTCGAAAAAAAATGGCCGTTTTATAGCCAAAAACGGCCGTTTTTTTCGTTAAAATCGAACTATTAACTTTGACTGTCCGCCATTTTGTGAAAAATGAATATTTCTTAAAATCCTTCGATTAAAGACTAGTTTATACTTATATTTGACTAAATCCATACGCATTTTTTTCTTCAGATGATCCACTTCGCCGCAATGTTGGTCACCGCAAACCGTGTATATAAAAACATTATTTCATTGACGGCCATTTGCCACTAAACAATGTAATATTTTTAAATAAAAAAATTACTGAAAGTTCTTCAAGATGTATTCTTTAAAATGGTATATTGATCGATAAAAACGTTTTGTAGTTTTCTTTTAAAAAATTCATGAAAAAGGCCTTTTTTGCGCTACAAGTGGGGGTAACGCCTCAAGATTCCGTCTTTGAGGCTCGATAGACGTGGCATTTTTACGCTCTCAACCCAAACGTAATTTCGAAAAAATAACCTGTGTTAACAAACTTCCAAAAAAAATTTTTTTAAAAATAATTTCGTTTTTTATGTTTTGCAAAAGTACTTTCGAGCCGATATTCCGAATGAATAAATTTATAATAGAGAAATAAATCAATGAATCCTAAATAAACAAAATCGTAATAAATTCGGCGAATTCAGTTTGTACATTTTTTTCATGTCCCATTTGTGATCAATTTTTCGCCGAACGTGGTATTGTTCCAAAAATGATTTTGTCGAAATTGCTTCGACATGAAGCCCATTATTGAATCGCTTGGCTCGAGCGTAGACAATTTTCTGTCCTATGCGACGATCTCGTATATTGGCCGACCCAGCGACTGGAAGTTGCAGCATAAGGGAATATAGATAGAAAGTCGATTGGCCAAACGAGAATGTTGACATTTTTCTTTCCCTCGGGATTCAACTCTCCTCGCGGATGAAAGACCCTTGTCTGCACTTTCCAGTACTCACCGTTGAAATAATACGCTTCGAGCACTATTTGCGAATACACGGTCGATCGACGCAGGCGACTGCGCCGGTATTTTCGATACCAGACCGTTTCTCGTTCAAACGAGCTTCCTTGTACGAATACATTCATATTTTTAAAAAAAGTAATTTTGCATATCGAAAAGCGTAGCTGATTGCGTTTTTTTCCTATACATCTTCGTTGGATATTTCAATTATACGGATTGATTGGCTTGAAAATGTTGCGTATGCAACAAAGTATGTATACAGTCCATGAAAAGCATGTTTTTTCCAATTAGGGATTGGAATGTCTGCATCTCGATCGGAAATTGTTGAATATTATATATATACAGGGTATCCCAGAACTGAATGCGTTCCCTGGATTAAGAGGTCGGGGGTGAAATTCCGAGTCGATTGATATAAGCATGTATGGGTCTCAGATCAACCCCTGAATTATTATTCATTTTCAAAGGCGGGCCAATCAGGTGCCCCCGATATGCCGGCTATTCGGGCGCGCCTGATTGGCCCGCCTTCTAAAATGCATAATAATTCGGGGGTTGATCTGAGACCCATACATGCTTATATCAATCGACTCGGAATTTCACCCCCCAACCCTCTATTTCAGGGAACGCATTCAGTTCTGGGACACCCTGTATATGTAAATTAATTTCTTATCTGGAGAAAATCAAGGTAGGAGCGCGAAAGAGTGGCTGCATATTGAACATACTAAACGAGTCGGGCCTCGCTCTATTAAGGTTCCGTACATATGACCAATTAACTTTTTTGTCAACTAGATTTTTAATTAGGTATGCTTTTTTTCTGTCAGTTTTTAAGTAGTAATTAACTGAAAGCATATGGGATGATGATAGCTAAAGAATGCTTTGTATACTCTTGCTGAAAGCGAATAAAGAAAATATATAAAATTATTATTATTTGAATATTTACATCAAATGACTTGCTTTTAGAGCCAGTACCAGCCAATTGCCAATATTGTCACATTTATCGCAGAAAAAGAGGAGGCGAAGAAAATTAAATGAAATATACCATCTACGGTCTTTTTTTAATTTGCAATCTCGTTTCTTACGCGACGTCAATCTCTCCTTCTTGGCTGGCACCGACTCCAAAAATAAGTCATTTGGTATTGTAAACATTTAAATAAGAATAATTTTTTATATTTTGATTATAAATGAATTTTATTAGGTATACAATGAATTATTTGAAAAAAAAAATAGTTTCGTTTATTGGCTTCAACGATGTATAAACATCCCAAAAATGATATGGTCTGGAGAGAAATAATTTAAAAACGTTAAACTAGTTTTTCTCGAGACTATTTTTTTTTTTATCGGGTGGTCTCGTAGCTCCTACAATTTTCAACCGATTGACTCAAAATTTTAATTGTAGTCACTTTAATGGATTTTCTTGCGAAGCAGACACGATCCGCACCGGCTTGTTTATGGATATTTTCGCGTACAATTTTCACGGAATGTTCTTGAAATGACACTTAACAATGTACGAAAGGTTTCAATAAATTTACTCCATCCATATAGGTGAAAAAAATTCGCAAAAAAGTGTTTTTTTTTTCACGCTGAAACCCCTACCCTTCCCTTAACACTTGATAAAATACTAATCTGGTACATGCCGAGTAAATATTATAATGTAGTAAATACCTTTGACTATCTGGAGCGGTGTCGTCCTTTTCCAATTTCGTATTTTGTTCTCGTTGACAAATTTCTTTTAACACACACACACACGTATTCTCGCACCCTCCTACAGAATACCCGGGTGGGGAATAATAATAATTGATACTTTGAAATACTTGATCGTTTGACCCTTTTGATAATAAAAACAACATAAGTTCAACTTTAAGGGAGACTTTGTCCTTGAAATGCAGCGGGAGATGTTAGCGGCTCAACATGAGCAGCTAGAAGAAGAGGAGGGATGCCTCTATGGACCAGGCATTGCCGATTAGCGGTAATTATAAACACATTTGTGTAAACAAATTACAAAACTTTAAACGCGTTTTTCTCGAAAACACGTTTTTAAAAATGGCTGACATTCTCCTGACCGCTGTAATTAACATATCGACCTGAAATTTGGAGAGCATACTCAGAAAATATGTCTTCACGGAATGACGGATCGTTTTTTCGATAGATACATTTTTGCATTTATTATTTATGTTTTTATGCGAAAAAAACGCAAAAATTCGATTTTTTTTTTAAATTACCGCCATTTTCCGAAATTTGTACTAAACGAAAAACCCATCCGTCATTCCATGACCAAAGGGTCACAGATTGATAATATGCCTTAAATTTGTGTTTCAGATCAACAAAGAGGGGGCAGTGATGTCAGCCGTTTACCTCCCGCGATTTGAGGATCTCTTTTCGCGGAGCTGCAACGGCCGCCATTTTGGTTTTCTTTTCAACAAAATTTTTTTTAACGTTCTGTATATCATGAATAAAAGCAAGAAAAAAACCGCACTCAAAGAGCTTTACTCGTTTCCTTTAAAAAAAAATAAAATGTAAACATCTGAAATATGGCACTCCAAGGACAAAGTCTCCCTTAACGGGGTATCACATTTGTTGGAAAAAATTATTTTTTTCTCGGCATGTTGTACACATGTTCGTGGTTACAATGTAATTTTTTCGGAATAAAATCTTTCAAAGTGTTCGTGGTGCTGCAATTGGCGTTGCAGTCCTCCAGCGGCGAGGCCCGAAACGGCGAGATCTCTACCAGGCTCAAATGTAATCTGAAACGAAAACAAACATTTTTTTTCTTTAAATATATCCAACTGGCTTTGGGTTCACGATCCACTTTTCGAAATTTCGAAAAATACGAAAAACGACAGCTCCTCCAATGAAAACCTCATTTTTCTCTTGAAATAGAGCATGCTGAAGTCATTGTTATTAACAAATGGTTCATCCAATTAAAAAATGCGATCGTGAAGCGAAAATGACTACTGTTTGAACGCTAACTGTGCAAATGCAAGTCAATGTTGGGAAAGTTATTCAAGATATCAATCCCGCCGTGTCAAGATATAAAGTTTCGAGATAATCGCGTTCAAACTGGACGGATCGCGGTGAACCCAACGCACACTGTTCCACTAAAATAGGTGTAACTTCGTCAATTTTTAGAATTTCAGGGTCCGTTTGGTCCTAAAATATTCTTTAAAGTTCACACTATAGCAATATGTAAAAAATAAAAACGATTTCTTGACGTTTCCGGAGAGACATACCCCCTTAATAATTCTGCCGAATCGCACCAATTATAATATACGTTCGATACTACTCGACGAACCACTCTTCGGAAGACCCAGATTACGGACAGTGTATCGACGTTGAAGCACCGCACCACGGTAAAAAAAATGTTGGTCGTCTTTTTTTTTCATTTTCTGAAAGATACATTTCTTAAGAATGCTGTTACCAAATTTTTAAAAGAAATTTATAAAATTGGCGGAGATACAGCATTTTATGTGAAACTGTTCCAAGCGCACGACCGCGCCGAGCGGCAGATGTGCGGCTTTGAAGGCGTTTTTGTCGAAATTAAGTTTTTCAACCTGGTTGACAACATATTAAAAAAACTATTCATCCGATTTGCATGCGCCAAGTCTTAAATTGTTCGGAAATCCAGTCTCTATGGCACCACGTAGGGATTGTTTTTATAAAGGTCCCCTTCAATTTTTTTTTTATGAACGATACAAATATCCCATGAAAACCGGAAATAAAATTCGCTGGTCCGCCATTTTTTTTTGGATGTCGAAATTCCCCTACGTGATGCTGTAAACCTATATGTCTAGTTTCTAAATATATTTTCATTTTATTTTTTCAAATGAACCGTATGGCTTGAGGGCGTTACGTTAAACTATAGTTTTTGTACTTAAAAATGAATAAAAATGAATTATTTTTTTAAAATGTATTTCAAGACTTGATTTATCAAGCCCAACAACTTTCATATTCATATCTTTTATAAAAACCTAAAAAAAATTGCGAAAATATCCTTTTTTCGTGGCTCCAAAGTGGACCCTTAATCGCTGTCCACCGCCGAGCAGAAATTTCGTCGGAGTTTCCTCTTGGAAGAGGCGTACACCGCGAACTATACTTTAGATTCCAATACAAAAATTTGTATACAGTCTTCTACATGCATATATTGACTATGAGTATTAATAAAAAAAAATTCCATTCATCGTTTGCTTGAAAATAATTACGAAAAATACCCCCCCCCCCCCCGTACGGCGTACGAACCGTGGTGTGGTGCCTTAAAAACTTCGGCGAGACTGCGCGCATCTTGTTGGGACAAGGGCGTTTTATAAGGGCGAGATGACTTTGCCAGAAGGGCTCTCTTACTTTGGGTACAGAGAAGGTGACTATTTTTCGTCTAATTTCCGAGAGTTCGGCCTCTTCTCAGGAGCAATAAAAGTTGGATATTTTGCATCTTTACCTTGTCGCCTTGCCCATCCCTATGATAGGGCTCGAGGCTCCGGCCGGCGAACTTTTATTACCGCTTTCAGGCAGATGAGGAAAAAATAGCAGAGTGGCTCGTAACACGAAACCATATGCATTTGGTATCGTGGGGTTGTTGTTTATGGAGTATGAGAAGCAATACAATTTTGGGAGGTACTCCCGAACGTTCACATTTTGTATTGCGGTGAAAAATATCAGTACCATAACGTGTACGATCATATGTTTTTTGACCAAAAGAAATAAAGAATAACCTCGTACGTGACAACATATATTATACTAGAGACAAAAGTGTAATTCGAAGCAGTCAGGTTGGGTAGTATAATATTTTTGAATATATGGAATTTTCCCTTGATACATACACCAGTAGAAAAATGATTATAGCTGAAAGATTATAAAATAAATAAATCTCGGAGTTTCTCCGATGATGGAGCAGTCGTGAAGTTTCACATATATCATCGTGAAAATAGAAATGAATCCATAGGTATATTTTAAATAATTCATGATGGGGTGGCTCAAGTTCCACGTATCGATATATATTTATTGATTTATATGGATAGGGAATATAATGCATGGCATTGTGAAATTTTCAATAAATGCATAGGTATATTCAAATTAATTCACGTGAATCCGGTGGACATTATTCCTGACCCCCGCCAATACGATTTATTTTTTTTCATCCGATTCCATTGACTCTAAAAGACACCCTGATTTTTTTACATTTCTCAAAACAACCCTTAGTTGAAAAAAAAACATTCTCCGAAAAGAAACGCCTCGATTTGAAAATCTGAAAAAAATCCAAAAAATGCGTGATTATATGTCAAAATTTTCAAGCTATCACCCGCAGTGGAAGTATGGTTTTTTCTGTGCTTTCTGAGCGATTGAGGTTTAAAAAATCCAAAAAATTCATTGTGAGTATCAAAATGTTTAAGTATCCACCCGAAGTAAGCGGTTTTTGAATTTTCCGGATTTTTTTTAACGCTAATCGCTCAGAAAGCTCAAAAAAATCGTACTTCCACTGCGGGTGATAGCTTGAACATTTTTACATATAATCACGCATGTTTGGGAATTTTTTTAGATTTTTAAATCGGGGCGTTTTTTTCGGAGAATTTTTTTTCGACTAAGGGTTGTTTCGGAAAATGTAAAGACGTTCAGGATGTCTTTTAGAGTCAATGGAATCAGATTTAAAAAGAAATTGAATTGGCAAGGGTCAGGGAAAAAGTCCACTGGATTCACGTGGAATACCTCATATACACGTATATACATACATACATACATACATATATATATATATATATATATATGTGTGTGTGTGTGTGTGTGTGTGTGTGTGTGTGTGTGTGTGTGTGTGTGTGTGTGTGTGTGTGTGTGTGTGTGTGTGTGTGTGTGTGTGTGTGTGTGTGTGTGTGTGTGTGTGTGTGTGTGTGTGTGTGTGTGTGTGTGTGTGTGTGTGTGTGTGCGTGTGCGTGTGCGTGTGCGTGTGCGTGTGCGTGTGCGTGTGCGTGTGCGTGTGCGTGTGCGTGTGCGTGTGCGTGTGCGTGTGCGTGTGCGTGTGCGTGTGCGTGTGCGTGTGCGTGTGCGTGTGCGTGTGCGTGTGCGTGTGCGTGTGCGTGTGCGTGTGCGTGTGCGTGTGCGTGTGCGTGTGCGTGTGCGTGTGCGTGTGCGTGTGCGTGTGCGTGTGCGTGTGCGTGTGCGTGTGCGTGTGCGTGTGCGTGTGCGTGTGCGTGTGCGTGTGCGTGTGTGTGTGTGTGTGTGTGTGTGTGTGTGTGTGTGTGTGTGTGTGTGTGTGTGTGTGTATATGTATATATGTATGTATGTATGTATAGTTATTTCGAGCACTCGTAATACTTCATACACCTAAGGCTCACTCGCCACGCGTCTGATCAATAACTGGCCTGCACTACTGCAATCATCCAGCTCGCTTTTCCGCTCTGGCAGCGATTCTGAAATTGTTAAATCGATCATTACGAGAAGAAACTTTCAGTGTGTCCTGTTATTAATGTATAATCCTGCAACTGTCGATACAAATCATGTCTTACTATATGCTGGGATTTCAGTTTAGTAAAATCCCCACGGTTTTCAAAATAAAAATCATCTGCTTTTGGTTTTTCGCATGCCATTTCTACAATTGATAACTTTTTTTGACCGGTTTTTAAAAAATACTCTCGTTTATTTGTTTCATCTCGAAAAGTCTTCTTTTCAACCTCAAATGTTGATGAAACTTTATGAAAAAAGATCTCGAAAACCGTGGGATTTTTACTGTACTGAAATTCCAGCACATAGTAGGACATGATCTGACCTATCGACAGTTGCAGGATTATTCATTCATAACAGGACACCCTGTATATGTATTTATATTTATTTACATGTCGAAGCATCTTGACAATAAGTATGAATAATTAAATTGTTTGAGTATTACATATGTTTTGGTATATGGTTCTAGTAGTATTTAGTGTTTGTAAGTATGTGTATGTGTGTGTGTGTGTATATATATATATATATGACGAAAATCGAATATACGAATAAAAAGTACAACATTCTGTCAGGAAAATTAAAAATCACAAAACAATGTTCGAGTACTATTTAAATAATTTCATTCTCAAATCACTCTTTTCGAATTCATTTATTAGGAGAATGAATGATTTTTAAATAATTAATTTTTCGCCATTGTTATTTGACTAATATTCCAATTTCTGTACATTTCTGGGAAAAAAGATTCTGTTTTCTATACATGGAAAAAACGTTTTCTGTATATCAACATTTTTTTAATAGCTCGCTATATATATATATATATATATATATATATATATATATATATATATATATATATATATATATATATATATATATAACATGTTATTAAAAAAATTGATATCCAGAAAACATTTTTTCCATGTACAGAAAACAGAATTTTGTTGACCTATGTTTTCAGCTTTCAATTCTCGTCGAACTTGATTCCCAATACACCTTCCGATTTTAATTGGCGATTTCGATACACGAAACCAATTGTATATCGATTCCATGTCTGCAGGCAAAATATTTCTCCAGGTCGTTAGGCTTGCCGTGCGTAATCTTGAAATGAAAAGAAGAATTGTCCTTCACGGGTCACAGCGAGACGTAATTCTCGGCAGTATTTTCTCGCACACGCCAGACTGGGTCGACGAGCTTTTTAAAGCCTATATAGCACCGTTTTAATTACAAGGGTCGCGTCAGTCGGTAAGAAACGTCCGTTCATCTCCGGCCAACGAAATAAGTCTGGCATAGAGAGGCTTTGGAATGGATATTTTCGTTTCAACGTGTGCGCGCAACAAGTGTCGAACGCGTTTAAGGAGCTTTTCCACCGATGAACATCATTTTTAGGTCGTTTGGCAATCTTCTTTGAAGAATAGGAGAACAAATATTTTTTCCTGTCAATCATTCAATAAGAAAATAATTAAGGGTTATTCCCTAAGTATACGGAAAGTTATTATAGGTATTTTTTCAGGGGTATTAACCCCCAATTTTTATAGGAAAAAAATTAGGGGTTATTTTTTCGTATTGACAATTCAATTGGGAACAAATTAGGGGCTGTCCCCTTATTTAGACATTGACAGTCCCCTTATGTAGACATTGACCGTAGACATTGAATCGAGAAAAAAATAGGGGTCATTCCCTACTTATGGCAACCATTTTTATAGTTATTGGGGATTTCAACCTCTAATTTTTAAAGAGAAAAAAATTAAAGTTTAGTCCCTATATACAGGGAACATTTTCACATGGATTTTTAATTTCAAGAAGTTCCACCCCTTTTTTATAGGGAAAAATTTCGGGGTTTCGTTTTGCCATCACCAATTCAATGGGGAAAAAATAGGGGTCCCTCATTGTAGAGAACATTTTGACGGGAGATTTATTTTTTAGAGAGTTCAACCCACAATCTTCATACGGAAAACAAAAAGGATTATTCCCTAATTACAGGGAGAATATTCATAGGGAATTTAGTTTCTAGGGATTGTAACCACCAATTTTTATAAAGAGAATTGAAAAATCAAATCAATTTTCTTGAGTCCAGGGAAACCATTCATAGTTATTTTAATTTTTTAATATTGTAACCCCTATTTTTGCCCTAATGATAGGGTAAATTTTTATAGAGATTTTTTTTCCTATTATGATTCAACAGGGAAAAGATAAGAGGTTATTCCCTATTTACAGGGAAAATTATAATAGGGATTTAAGCCCTTAATTTTTAGAGGAAAAAAATTATGTGTTATTTTTCCGTATCTACACAAGTCAATAGGGACAAATAAGGTTATTCGAACATTTTAACACTGAAACTTCCTCAGCCTGGTGCGTCGCCAAACGGTCACCCATCCGAGTACCGGCCCAGGCCAACGTGGCTTAACACCGGAGATCGCCGCAGTAGCAGCCGTGTCCATTTTTACAAGATTTAACTTGGCTTGGTGTGAGATGCAAAACGGAAAATCGATATTTCAAGCAATTCCCGACTACTTAGAGCTCTGAAATTTTGCAAACATGCATCCAAGAGGTGACAGTGCATGATTCAACTTAACAGAAAAAAAAATAACGACTTTTTGTGAAATGCAAAACGAAAAATCGATATTTCGGCCACTTCCCGACTACTTAGAGCTCTGAAGTTTTGCAAACTAAGATGTGACAATACATGAATCAACTTTTTTTTAAAACTCGACTTTCTGTGAGATGCAATACGAAAAATCGATATCTCGCCCTCTTCCCGACTACTTAGAGCTCTAAAATTTTGCAACCATGCATTTAAGAGGTGACAATGCATGATTCAAATTTTTTGGAAAAAATTATAAAAAAAAATAACGACTTTCTGTGAGATGCAAAACGAATAATCGATTTTTCACCCATTCCCGACTACTTAGAGCTCTGAAGTTTTGCAAACATGCATTTAAGAGGTGATAATGCATGATTCAACTTGAAAGAAAAAATTAATAAAAAAAAGTAACGACTTTCTGTAAAATGCAAAACGAATAATCGATTTTTCACCCACTTCCCGACTACTTAGAGCTCTGAAATTTTGCAAACATGCATTTAAGAGGTGACAAAGCATGATTCAAATTGAAAGAAAAAAATAAAATAAAACGAAGATAACGACTTTCTGTGAGATGCAAAACGACAAATCGATATTTCACCCACTTGCCGACTACTTAGAGCTCTGAAATTTTGCAAACATGCATTTAAGAGGTGACAATGCATTATTCAAATTAAAAGAAAAAAATAATAAAAAAAGAAATAACGACTTTCTGTGAGATGCAAAACGAATAGTCGATTTTTCACCCACTTCCCGACTACTTAGAGCTCTGAAGTTTTGCAAACTAAGAGGTGACAATACATGAATCAACTTTTTTTTTAATCTCCACTTTCTGGGAGATGCGAAACGAAAAATCGATATTTCACCCACTTCCCATCTACTTAGAGCTCTGAAATTTTGCAAACATGTATTTAAGAGGTGACAATGCATGATTCAACTTGAAAGAAAAAATTAATAAAAAAAAGTAACGACTTTCTGTGAAATGCAAAACGAATAATCGATTTTTCACCCACTTCCCGACTACTTAGAGCTCTGAAGTTTTGCAAACTAAGAGGTGACAATACATGAGTGAACTTTAAAAATAAACTTGACTTTCTGTGAGATGCAAAACGAAAAAATCGATATTTCGTCCACTCGCCGACTATTTAGAGCTCTGAAATTTTGCAAACATGAATTTAAGAGGTGACAAAGCATGATTCAAATTGAAAGAAAAAAATAAAATAGAACGAAAATAACGACTTTCTGTCTCCTATATGTGACTGTAAATAAACGCTTGGGGCGCTCAACATCTAGACATATAATCTTTAATTTACATAAATCCGTTAAAATATCAACTGTATTTAATTGAATGTAAAACAACCTTAGATTTCTTAAATACAAATCCTGAAACTGAGTAAAAACGTGCAATAATAATTTCTCCCATTACTGTTGTGCCAAATTAAATATGGTGAATAAAACTGAATTGATCAAATTTATTAAACATTTAAAAAGGTGAGCGCCACGATCTTTCATTTATAGTCACATATAGACTTAGTGAAAAAAATCTACTTTTTAGTACATTAAATAAAAAGTTGTTTAAAAAAAATGTACATATACATTTTTTTGTTAGTGTACATTTTTCAAATAAGCTTTCTCTCCCTCGACAAATCGGTCTAAGCCGAAAGTGGAACCGTTAAAATAAACAGCAGTTTAGCCGTGCAGAGGGTACGTTGATAAAGCTCATGAAAGGATTCACTGGAACGTCGCGCGTAAATACTGCTTTGAATCGATCGGTTTCCCGTTGGTCTCCTATTCCTCGGCCACTTTTACTGCCCCGTTTCTTCGCAATGACGTAATTGACTGGACGCTTAGAATCACATCACCAGAGCGAGAAAACATTGAGCTTCCGCGTTCTCGGCTTCCGGTTCATTGATGATCCCTCCCCCCGCCAACCTTTTCGCTCGAGAAGCTTCCGGGTGTATATCGAACGCAGCATTGGGCCTCACGGGACATTCGAAGATTCAATTAGAAGCCTTTGCGCACGTAGTTATCGCAGGGGGAGGGAGAGAATACAACATCTATTTGTTTGTACTTTTTTTGTAAATTTTGATCCCTGGATTGTCGTTCTCCCACGTGTAGAAATTTGTTCCATATTTCAAAGCTAAGTAATTTAAAAAATTACATTTATTCCAAAGATCGAAAGGATCTTTGAAATTGGAAACTCCTTTGGATTTTTAATACTTAAAAAAAAATATTCATTCATTTGGCCTCCATTGGATTTGTGGAATTTTTTTATTAGACACGAGAAATATGAACAAAAATCCAAAGCAACTTTTACGACAATCCGGACGATTTTTGACAGATTTTTGCGAAAGCTCCTTTAGATTTTTGGATTAAAAAGAATTAACATATTTATTTAGCTTTCTTTAGATTTTCGATTTTTTTTTAGAGACGCGAAATATAGACAAGAAAATTTGAATCCAATGCAACTCTCGCAAAAACTTGTGCGATTTCATGCAGGTTTTTTGCGAGAGCTCCTTTGGATTTTTGGAACAAAAAAATTGTATTCATTTGTCTCCATTGGGATGTTGAATTAAAAAAAAATTATTTATTCATTTCGCCTTCTTTATATTCCTCGAATTTTTGTCATTGGACACTCGAAATATAAAAAAATCCAAAAATCCAAACGAGCTCTTGCAAAAATCTGCAGATATTTGCGGAAGCTCCCATGAATTGTAGGATGTTTTTCGCATGATGTTTTGGCATGTACGTGATCTACAAAACAATCGATATCATCCCTGTAGTGGGAGCACGGTGACGTAATCGATTCTGAGAAAATTATTGTTTTCGGAGCGAGTGAATGATTAATAGATTCGTGGGAAATCAATGAGAATGCAAGAGATAAGGAGGATACAATGGATGATACGTATTAGGGAGAAAATAATGACGAGGGCGAAATAATAATGAGAAAAAAAAATAACGAGGTATTAAGTGGATCTATTATATCTGAACTATATCCGAAGATGTATGACGATAAAATAATATAAAAAATGTATCCATAAATATGTGTATATATACTATCGTAATAATACGACATACAATTTATCGAAAAATATATGAGTATATAATTTTACACGCATGCATGAATTGTAATATATATATATATATATATATATATATATATATATATATATATATATATATATATAAATTTATGTCGTTTTATATTTCGTTTCTTAAGGGGCTATACCAGTGTGAACGCTGAAAATTTGGGTGATTTTCGGGAATGTTTTGGAAGAAAAGGACTCAATTAAATGTTTCGGAAAATTAAAAATATGTTTGGCGATATTTGACCTATATTACATATTTTTTTAATAGAAAAATATTGAGATCAAAGCGACTTATGCGCTGCCTTCGGACGCGCCAAAAAAAAGTTCCTCCACTGCTGGCATGACTCCGGCCGATTGAGTAGCTGAAACCGAAAAAGAAAAAAATTTCGTTAAACTGGAAGCTATTTCCTGTACAATGACGGAGGATTTTCGAAAAATATCAAAATCTAACAAAATGGCGTAGTTATAAAAAAAGTCTGTTTTCTTGCCTATAAAATAGTCGTTTTTTTTCAATGCCAAATCGTCAATTTTTATTCAATCAAAAATATCCCACGTCATTGTAGAGCAATTATCCGATTGGCTTGAAATTTGAACTGAGTACTCTTGAATATATTTACTCTACAATGACGCAGGATATTTAGATTTAGATTAATCTTTTAGATATTTAGATTAATCTTTAGATTTTACTATCGATTTTTGCAAGATAAAATGATATTGATATAAACGATATAAATGATAATGATATTCTTGAAAGTATAAACTGTCAAAAATGGAAAGAAAAATCGATTTTTCGAAAGTGTCACACTGGTATAGCCCCTTAATGAGATTTATATTTTAATTTACGCTATTTATTATATTTCACGTTTAAAAGAGACGGAACTATTCTCACCGTCACTCAACGAAGTAGACGCATTGAAATATTTTCGTATGTATTTTAGATTCACTTTAGATCCATCTAGAGTAATGCTGAGTTTCGATTTTTTTTATCTTAGACGAGCAGCCAACTCCAAGATTCCCCTTCTCGTCCCTATGACATTCGCGGTACTACGTATAAACGAAATGCCATCATTGTAATTTCTCATCTGTCTCGTAGGATCCTCGTGCTCGTAAAAGCCATTCCTTCGACTATTTTTCGATTTCGTATTTATTTCGCTGCCTAATGCATCGCAAGGATCTTCATTTTTCATCCTCATCATGAACTTCCACTCCACAATCTTTTTCGGAATTATGTCATGTCTGGGGCAGCTTCCCTCCCTCGCTTGCTATTCTTCAACCCCTTAAGGAAAAAAACTTTGATAAACGTCACTGTGAAATAATTACTTTTCGAATAAAATGAAAGAGTCAAACATTGACAATCGATTTATTTACCGTTGCTTAATGAACAAATTAATTTGTTATTTTTTTCTTAATCGCTGCGTATTGATTTATTATTTAAATTGCGAAACGGAGAAGTATCGCGAACTTTGTTCATCCCTTTCGAAAGGTCTTTCGTTCTCGCCCTATTCCTGCCTCATATCCGTGCACGTGTTCCAGCGTTCGATAATCCCAGACTTCGAGCACCGTTGCCTCGACTCGAAAACTCATATTTACGTTATCGCAGTTTTCCGAACCACACGCCGGTAAACATAGTGCGATCTACTTCCGGTCTCAGCACGTAAATATTTTTCCTCCTTCCTCATTCACTCTTCCGTGTGTTGCGCAAGCGAAGACGAAATTTAATGCCGATTCGGGTGCATTTTGACGTGTCAGCTTGTGACAATTTGATCGAACGACCTTCTATAGAAATAACAGTGGTAAAACGTTTTTTTTTAATTCACGAATAATTACGCCGATTTTGTAAAATTTAATAAGACGCCAATGGTTTTAATAAAATTTAGTTGAAAACTAAGATACCTACAATGATACTTATTTTTTAATAATATTTACTCCGTTATTTTTGTTGACAATTTTTTAGATTTATCCTTTTATAGTTAACTACTTTACTCTTTTTGGATACGTATTTTCTTTACGTATTTTCAATAGTTTTTTTGTTGTTTAAATATTTAACGTATTCACATAATTATGTTGGTTATATATTTCCATAACTTTTTCGTAATTTTAATCGAATTTTTTATTATGCAAATGCAGGTACTATTTACATGAATATTTTGTTTAAATGTTACCATAACTCTTTCGTTATTTTATTAGCCTTCTTGATTACGCAAATACTGTTATTATTGCCATTTAAATTGGTTAAATATGTCCATAACTTTTACGTTATTTTATTAATATTTTTTATTATTTAAATGCTGTTATTATTTGCATAACAATTATCGTTAAATTTCTATTCGTTTTTTTGTTATTCCGTGAGCCTATTAAATGTAGCTATTTACGGAACTAATTCTCCTGTAATTATTTAATCAATACTTACCTTACCTACTGGAACACATACGTACCTCGACGACTTACGCGCCAGGCATGCTCCGCCCCCACCACAGGCCTCGGGACTCGCCACACGCACGCGGTTAGCCCGGCGCTCCGCAGCTTCGCACGGCAGCCGCTACGCGGCGCACGGTCAACGCTCTCTCGCTGGCGTAATACGGTGTCCGAGAGTCTAAAAGACTCTCTGATAATGTTTTTTGCCTCTCTCCGCTAGGCGGTAGACAACTAAACGAACTCGATTTTCGTAAGAAATAGTGCCGTAATTTCTCACCCTTGTTATTCGTTGATGATTCCATCGAGGACGATTCGGAAGGCGAAACGGTACGGACGAATGGACACCACGACCCCTGTATGTGTAACTGCGATGGGCAAAGGGCGTCGAAGTAAATTCGTGCCTTTCTGCGCCATTCGGCGGTCCCTTGGAGACCCCTACATCGTGCTCGTCTAAGCGTGGAACAATTGACCGTCTCGTTGTCTCGGGTGTTCCGCACTGTCTCTCCCTGACGAACGGCATAGCCACAAGTTGGATAGACAATCCTTATCGTGTACGATGCGGGCCGTCCCGGTATCCTCGAGGCTCTGTTTCGGTCGTTCCGTCTCGAATAGAGTCGCAAAAGTAGAAACTCAAATGGCAGATGAAGAAAGACAGTGGGGCACTTAATTTTTTTTATAGAGTTATTTTTAATCGTTAGATAAAAAATGATAACCGTTAAATTTGACTTTTTGTGGTTATGTATTTTATGGTGTACTGTGGTGTGTACGGTGGTGTGATACTGTGGTGTGATACTGTGGTGTGATGCTATGGTGTGATACTGTGGTGTGATACTGTGGTGTGATACTGTGGTGTGATACTGTGGTGTGATACTGTGGTGTGATACTGTGGTGTGATACTGTGGTGTGATAACTGTGGTGTGATACTGTGGTGTGATACTGTGGTGTGTACGGTGGTGTGATACTGTGGTGTGATACTGATACTAAGTCACGAGTGCATGTGATGCTATGTGTTTGGGTTTGTCTGGGCTCAATTCTTACAGGCTATTTACTTTTTGGCATTGCTTAAGAGGGAATGACACCTCATCGCGGTCGGTATGGTAGAACAATTATAGATTCCCAAAAATCTCTGAAACGGCTCTTCAGATCCCGTCGAAACTTTGCCAAACGACGTCAAATAGATAGACGAACAGCTGTCTTCCCCTCAAATTTTCTGAATTTGAGAAAAAAAATGTAGATTGGCTTATGATAAGCCAATCTAGTTTTGTTTTCTCAAATTTAGAAAATTTGAGGAGAAGACAGCTGTTCGTCTATCTATTTGACGTCGTTTGGCAAAGTTTCGACGGGATCTGAAGAGCCGTTTCAGAGATTTTTGGGAATCTATAATTGTTCTACCATACCGACCGCGATGAGGTGTCATTCCCTCTTAAGGGATAGGTAAATTCAAATAGAGGAAAAACCTAAATGTAATTTTTTTCGTACTTTGGGATTTTTTCACAGTAAACAATTGTATTAAATTTTGTTGTATATCAAGTGACAAAAGATCTTGTATACGGATATATTTAATTTGGTGTATACAACATAGTATTAATTTTATTAATTATATTATATGAATAGATAAACCGACAGAGATGGGCGCACGGTCGGTGTGCGGGCTCGGCGGTCACTGAAGTTAAGCAGCATTGGAGGCTGCCAATACTTGGAGCGGTGACCGCTTGCTCGTGCACTGGGTACGCGTCAACCTCTGATTGGGAGGCAGTTTGTCTGAGTTTCTGATGGTAATACAACTGAAACTCAGCCTAATATAGCCGCCTGTATCGGCCCAGGTTTTCCGCAGTTTCCCTGGGCCCTCGTGCAAATGCGATATAGTAGTGCATTAGGAAAGAGTGGCTGCGGTCAACACTCTGGGGGGAGAACGCTGGAAGGAATGTAGGGAACTCTGGAAGGATTGTTAATGATGGAAGGAATAAGGGAAGGGATGGTAAAAGGGGAAGGACCCCGTACCTCTGAGGAATGCATATAAAATATATGAATATATAATAATTATATTATATGATTGTAAATAATTTGATAGTGTACTTTGTATATGTTTAAACGACAAAATACTCCATATACTTCCACTTAATATTTTTTTATAAAAGAACTTGACTTTTCTTACAATAGGTCAAATAAGGGAACATTGGATTTGGACAATTCTAGATAATTATCATAGTGAGACAATCGTTAATAGATAATCGATAGATATTCAATAAAATAACTATTTAAACAATATAATTCATTTCAAGTCTTATAACTTATAATAAATTAAACTAAAGACTAAAAAAATGTTGAAAGCTGCTAATTTGTTTGTTTTTACTAGCAATTTTAACAGAAATGTAACAAATATTAGGGCTCGTAAAGTTTCCTAATTTTTTCCTCTCAGTGTTAGCTTGTCCTCCGCACTTTTTTCCCAAACTATTACAACGCCCTTCGAGCCCTAAACAAATCCGAACAAATCCGAACGGCAGCCGTTTCTTTGTGGAATATTTACTCTTTTAAAAAACGCTATCTTGTTTATTTCTTAATTTACTTTCTTTCTCAATGTCTCCTTTCTTTTTTTCCCTGTTTGTCAAATTATTTTGCGTCTTCCCGTATTCGCATGTTTTCATTTCCACAAAATTTGCGACGCCAAGAGGAAGGATTGCGAATTACGTGAATTAAGGTCTCGACAATTTGTCGTGACTGGACGAGCACGGGAGCCCCAAATGAACTTTCCAAAACTATCGCCACCGGAAACGTTGCCGAGTTCTCGGTGAAGATTTTTATCGACCAACGCGCACGAGCACAAAGTAATGTCACATCGCTTTGTTAGCCTCGTCTCTGCAAGTGACACGCGTTCCCTACGCAGCAACGAGATTGCAATTTAATCCGGTCGATCTTTTTCATACGGAAGCGGAGCTGTGCGAGGTGAAGAGGTGACTGGACACACGGACACGATGGCACATTTGACGTAAAAACAAACTGTCAAAGCGCAAACTCTTGTCAATTCTGTAGGTACAAAAATCCGCAGCGTCGATAAATTAGCAAATTTGTTTTTTTCACTCGATACGACAGTTTCGTTTTAATCTGACAAAATTGGCAATTAAAGTGGGAGCCTGAATTAGAAGGTCCAAAAGAGCGTTTTTTCGGAGATTTTTTTAGAAGAGAAAAAAATAACTAAGCCCAGTAAACACTGAGGTATCCTTTCATGTATATTTGAAATGTATGAAAAAAATGTTCAACATAAAACAATAAATGACTGCAGATTTATCAGCCATATTCCATGTGTGCCGTGCCACTGCATTCCCCAATCGGCGCGAAAGATGCATAAACCAAAAATTTGCATAAACCAATAAAACGTTCAATTGTCATATATTTTTCTTCCGGGTGAATTAAGAAAAAATCGTGAAATTATAACTTTTCTCAGGTTTGAAAAAAAAATCTGTTAAAAAAACACTTTAACGTGCGAAAAAAATGATTTAAAAAGACTTTTCAACGACTCTTTTAATTCACTTTGAAGATATTTTCATAATGAAGAAAATGAAATTCGGTTTGATTCAATAGGTCGTTCAGCTATCACGTCCGCCAATTTGGAAAAATCGTGAAAATGGAAACTGGAGAAAACGCGCTTCAAAGTTTCCAATAGGAGGATATATTAAATATGAATCGCTTCTCTGCTTTTGGCCTTGTATCTTCGAAAATATTTACAATTAGCCTCTGTAACTTTGGAAATGTATTCTTTTATCGATTTAAGCAATGAAAAAAACGATTTTTCGGACCTTCTAATTCAGGCTCCCGCCTTAAGGAAGAATTAAACAAAAATTAATCAAGTTCCGTGAACGTGCCTGAGGCGATCACCCATTTAAATCAAATTCATTTGTTCACATCTATATCTACAGACTGATTAACAACTACTGCAGGTCGCTTGGTGAGAAAAAGGAAAAAATAGAGGTCAAATTTGGGCCACCCAAAAAAAAAAAATATATATATATATATATATATATATATGAGGCGTTCCATACCATTTCGAACGGTCAAAAAGTTGTCCACTCTAAAAAAACTTGAAATTTTGTCAAATTATTTAATTATATGAAAAAAAACAGTATACATTTTTTCAAAATTTTTGGATCGCATTTTCTCGAGTTTTTTATAATTTCAAACTTTAAAAAATACCGTTATATCTCGTGAGCATTTGATTTATCGGAAAAATGTTTAAGACAAAAAAGTTGCAATTTTACATGAACTTTGTGAAAAAAATTTGTTTTGTATTTTTCGAGTTTGAATAATGTCCATTTTCACGAAAATTATACAAAAATATTTTTTTCCGGTCGGTATGTCACTTTTGATTTTTCTTAAAAAATTCCAGAAAATACTCTGAAGTGTGTACCGTAATACCTATTTTTTTTAGAGTGGCTCGATTCGTTGCTCCAATGCTGTGCTTTGTTTTATTATTATGAGATATTTTTTTTTAAACAAACCAATTATTATTAAAAATTATTCTCTCCCAAATTTTTCTCACATTTTTCAGGTAATAAACATCCATATATATATATATATATATATATATATATATATATATATATATATATATATATATATATATATATATACACGCAATTAACCTGTAAAGGTTTGCTTCGTCTGTAATTTTATTATCTCGCCAAATTCCCTTCCAGATCCGCCATATTAAATAAAATAGGTACAAAAATGTAAGAAAAAAATTATCCATCTGTCCGTCTATCGGTACAATCTCTTTTTCCCACTCAAATTGAGTTGGTAGGTAAAAAATCTTAAGGCAATATCTATCATTTTGCACAAGTTTTCCAGTTTCTCTGTGCTCTCATACTGATGCGAGTCCCTAGTGCATTGGGAACTGACTGTCCGTGGGCAACACTCTAGGGGATATCACAGAAACTAGAAATAGTGAAGTGACAATGGCGAGGTAAAAGTTGAAAAGATTGGATCGTAAAGGCCTACGAGGCTAGACGAAGAAACGTTTTAAATAAAAAACAAAACAAAAAACACAGCAACAATCTGCCAAGCAGTTAAGGATTCTCGAAGTGCCCATGACGTGGCATTTGAATTCTGCTCGAGGCCACTTCGCGCCAGCTCAAAAGGACAAACTTCCAAATGGAATTCCGGGCCGAGAAAGCGAAGAAATTTCTCCAGTCTTTCCAGAAATTGCACGTAAAAGTCTTTCCCCGTGTTCCTCTCCTCCCCGTTACTCAAAGCTCGTTTGCATTTTTTCACACACCTTGGCTCTGTCCATTAACTACGCGATGGTCCAGTGTCTTTTTTTTTTCAATTAGCAGTCCACTGTACAAGCTGCTTCCGATTTTTGCTTCTCTTTCGTTCGTTATAAATGGATGAGAAGAAAAGCTGGGGAAATATGTATCGCGGGAGATTCAAAGCGTCTGGGAAAAATTCTCATGCTTTTATAATAATGACGCAATGCTCGTGGATAAAGTGCCGAGACTATGGGCATGGGAAAAGAGGGTGCGAGGGTGAAAGGGAGGAGGAATCGAGGAAAGATGGTTTGCCCTTACTTGGAGCTCGGGAAGGATGACGAGGATAGAGATAATATTGCTGCTCACTCGATCCAAAAGCGGAAAGAACAATCTTTCGACGGAAACATTCCGGAAGTTTATCGCAGTACGTTGGTGGTGGTAGTTTATTATTGGCGCACCAGACTTAGATACCATCTCACACATTTTTCTTCAACTGTTTACGTTTTTGGGTGATCGAAAATTCTTCGTTCCGGGTTAGGTGGCCACGAGGGCTCCTTGTTACATATTTAAATTGGCAGAAACAAATTTTATTATAATATTTTGATATTATTTTGTTGTAATATTTCAATATTATTTTATTATAATATTTTTATATTATTTTATTATAATATTTTAATATTATTTTATTACAATATTATAATATTTTTATATTATTTTATTACAATATTAAAATATTATTCTATTTTGATATTTTAATATTATTTTGTCTTAATATTTTTATACTATTATATTGTAGTATTTTGATAGAATTTTTTCCTGTATTGCAACGTATACCCTTTCGGGGTATATTATGTACAGGGTGGACCATTTAACGGGACCATCCCAAATATCACCGTTGCCTTTAGAGTGACGGAAAAAATGTCAGGAGGTATTTTAATTGATTTCGAAGAGCTGATACAGGGTGAAAAATTCATTATTGTCAAGGTCATAGCTTTTGCGTTCTCAAGGTCGCCAATGGTTTTTCAAATGGGAACATGTTTTTTTTTTTATCAAGACGTTGTAGCTGATATTTAGACAAATCCAACGAACTATGATATCATGACCTTGAAGTGATTTTTCACCAAAATACACGTGTAAAAATGGGAAATCGTAATGGTAATGACAACAATAATATGCGAATAATGCAATTGAATTTTGTGTGCACAAAATTTATTGTAACAAATGTTCGAAGTGATGGCCATTAACCTCGACCCATTTTTGAAGACGTCGGATGAATGATTCTCTTGACCTTCGAATAGTTTATGGTGCGATGGCGATGCAGGTTATCCAACGAATAACGGATCAATGGATTTTCAAAAGAGAACATGTTTTTTTTATTAAGACGTTGTAGCTGATATCCAGACGAATTCAACGACCTATGATGTCATGACAGCTTAAAATGTCCTAGAAATGACCTTGATATGACCTTGAAATGACCTTGAAGCGGTATCATAGGTCGTCGGATTCATCTGAATATCAGCTACAACGTTTTAATTTTGAAAAAATATGTTCCCATTTAAAAAACCATTAATGACCTTGAGAACGCAAAAACTATGACCTTGACATAAATGAATTTTTCACCACTGTGTCAGCCCTTCGAAATCAATCAAATTACCTCCTGGCATTTTTTTTCGTCACTCTAAAGGCAACGGAGATATTTTGGGTAGTCACGTTAAATGGTCCACCCTGTAGAATATAATAATCATTTTCGTACCGCACGAATAACTCAAAATTTTAACATAACGATCTTGAGGCCAACACCAAGAATATTGGGTCAGCGTAGAGAAAGCACTATCTTTTTGTTTGTTTTATTTTTAATTTTTTATAACTAAGCTGCTTAAGCCAAATACGTGAGGGTCCAAATGGCGGTAGGGACGATGAAGAAAAAAAAAACGTTTGCCAAGATCATCAGACATGTATGGTATGCACGGTGCGTGATAGCGTGACCCGAATACTTTCGTGATGCTTGCACGGGAATTCATAAAGTAGAAAACTCGTGTCCCTTCTTTTTCTCGGCTCCTAGACGCGTTCGTCATTTACGTGCCCGGAGCCACTGAAATGGTGGAGAAGAAAGGGCGACGAGCCACTTCTCACTCCATTCGAGTGCACTGATATTAAAACGACGAGCGTCGAAACTTCGAAATTCTCCGAGAGGTCGATCCGAGTGTCACGAAAAAAGCCAGTCTGGAATTATAATGGAAAAATATCATACGCGGCGAATACTTTTTCAGCCCTTTTATTTTTATTTATTTCTATTGCAGAGTTTTGAAGAAAATGAAAATTATTTTGATTCTCCTGCAATTTTTAGATTATTATTGTTAGATTTTCTTGCATTATTGTTATAAATTTTGTCTTCATTTTTCACTGTTTTGAGATTATTTTTATTATTATTGGAAGTACCTTTGGAAATTAAGAATTATTGTTGTTATTATTTTTCTACCTTGAGATTATCGTTGTTGAGCATGATTATTTATTGTGAAAAGTGTCTCTGGGAATTTAGAATTTCATCACGTTTACTCTCAAAAAGCAGCTTATTGTAAAAGTACATGTATTTTGGAAAGATAAAAATGAATAAATAATTATTTCGTTCCACTGCCACAATTATCAATCGAACATTATCTTTATTTTCCTCTCATGGATTTATTATTAAAAACAACTTCAGTAGTTCAGAATTAAATGAATAAATTAAAGACTAATGAACTCGAATAGCCTGAATAAAAAATTTTGCGGAAGAATTATTTCTATTGTAGAATTATTATGAACAAATACGTGGACAGATGCTGAAAAAATGAATAACGATAAATAAATTATGCCAAATAAATGATGATAAATGGATTGTGATAAATACTTCAGTGGAATTAATTTTGGACACTTTCAACAGAAATGAGCTTTTTTGTTATATTTACGCCGAAATTATACTGTAATATTTTTATTTTTGTCTATAATGTTTCTACTTAATATTTGCCTTAAGCAGCCTACTTTATTAAGAATATAACATATAAGTGATTTTAATGTAAAAATTACCAATAAATGCAAAATAAATAAAAAATTGAAAAGTGTCCAGAATTAATTCCACTAGTGTGAGTTGTGATAAGTGAATTATTATAAATAAATTATGGTAAGAAGCTATGATAAATAAATTATAATAAATAAATCACGATAAAGCAATTATGATGAATGAACGATGATGAAAAATTATGATAAATAATTATGAGAAAAATTATGATAAATAATTATGAGCAAAATTATGGTAAATAATTATGAGAAAAATTATGATAAATAATTATGAGAAAAATTATGATAAATAATTATGAGAAAAATGATGATACATAATGATAAATAAGACAAAAAATCCCGATATATCGAATTGCTGCGAGAATCGCTTGGATGATAATGAACGGTGGGAAATCACGACAGCGTTGTACTACCCTATCTTATTGTGGGCGACAAGTACACTGTGATTGCCGCCCTGCCTGGCCGAGACAACCCAAATCCCATTGTCAATAGGGAACAATCCGCACAGACGCCGGCAAGCGAAGCATTTCACAGAGCCAGAGAGCACGCACGCTGATCGTCCCGATCATCCTTGGCTTTCGAATTATGTCGATGCTATCGAATGAAGGGGCTAAGTATCGTTAACATTTCCCGGGCGAATCATCGGGACATTGCTCAAACGCAACGTGAGATATTGCATGCTCCCACCGAGATTCGAATATCAATGTAACTTGAAACGTTTTGATGCAACGATGAACTCGACACCGTGGACCACCACGCAATTTGATGTAATTCACTCCACTATAATTCTCATCTGCTTACGATTGGTACAATCAATTCCTCATACACTTTTTACTAGCAATATTTTTCGTTCAATTAATTCTGAAAATTCGACTCGTAAAATCGGAAATTCAATAAATATTGTATTAAAAGATAACATTGTGAAGTGTATTCCGAAATTTTTCATTATTTTTGGTAAATTTTTTTTTTGCCAATTTTTTGTGTCGACGAGACTGAATAAGAAATAAATGGATTTTTTAAAGAAAAACTACGCGTCTGTATTTGAGTTTGATTTTAATGACGATGAATAAGCGAACGGGGAAATGAATAAAATGGGAAAATTAAAGGAACAAGCAGCGAAAATAAACAATTGCAATGAAATAAAGTACGAAATGAAACCGAATGTTTCTGATTGTCTGGAAATGTTTGTTGGCTCAATTAATTTTTAATCCTTAGACAAATAACAAGTGCCGGTGATCCGGACAGTTTTACAAATTAATACATTTTTACAAACAATAGTTTAAAAAAATCGATGTTTGTAAACAATACATCTTTACCGATAGATAAATTTAAATGAACTACCTTTTTACAAATAAATAAATATCTACAATCAATACGTTTTTACTAATAAATGAATTTTTACAAGAAATACATTTTTACAAACATTTTTACAAACAGTTTTATAAACATTCTCGAATTGTCCTGAAATTTTCGTTTATTTGTTTAAGAATTAAGAATCCTCGATTGACGATTGTCCGGAAGATTTTGTTTGTTTATTCCATCCTGAATTCTTGAATTAAATAAAAATGTCCGAATAATTCGGACATTTTTATAAATGACATTTTTCTTACAACAATAAATATTTACAAATAATTACATTCTAACAAATAATACATTTTTACAAATATATCAATTTTGACAAACAAATAGAAATTCCCGTATCCAGACATTTTTCATGAATGCTCGATTGAGGATTGTCCGGAGGTTTTTGTCGGTTAATTTGATCTTAAACAAATGAAAATATCCGAATAATTCGAAAAATTTAACAAACAAATACATTTTGACAAACAAACCCAAACAAATAATTTTGTATATAAACAATGCATCTTTACGAATAGATCAATGTTTAAAGACAATACATTCTTAGAAATAAATACAATTTCACAATTAATATATGTTCACGAACAAATAAAAATTCCCGTATGATCCAGAAATTTGTGTTGATTTAGTTACGCATGCGGGATCTTCGAAAAAAGATTATGTCTACTCAATGAATTTTCATAAATTTTATTCACCATCATCATTATTCTTATCAAACAAATAAACAAACGTCCAAGCCAAAGCAAATTTTTATATTACATTTATATATGTAATATTTTATATTATATGTATAATATAAAATGATATTATATATAATATAATATAAAACAGTACATATGTGTATGTAATATAAAAATTTGCTTTGGCTTGGACATTTGTTTATTTGTTTGATAAAACTAATGATGATGGTATATATATATATATATATATATAATGATCAATCGCAAACTCCACACAACCTGAGGTTAGGAGAAGTAATCCAGCGAGCAATTCACCGAATCCCTTAGTTTCCCAATTCAAAATTAATTAGTTCCGCAATTCGGAGACGACCTTACTCCGAAAAAAAATTAAATTACTTCTGTCAGTTCCGAAATTCGGTCTATTAAAATTCCACCGCGTTACGAGCTTTTCTCCCGGGCGCAGTCTCAATCGACCGCGAAACGTAGCCCGAAAAGGAGTCCTGCCGAAAAAAGATCATCAAGGGTCTAAGCCAATGGCAAAACTGTTCCGGCTTGTCAACTTTAACTCTCCACCCTGACTCGTGATACGTTATTTTTTATCACTTCTGATACGATCGAAGCGAAGGTAATTTCTTATACCGGGGGTCAAAGACGTTAATTCCCTAAAAAAACTCCGGGAAACAGGATGACTTAATTCGCTTCCGGTGGAATCGACAGTCACCTTGGGTATAGGCAAATCTTGGCCAGGGGCCAAAATCTGCCGTTGCAAAAGAGAATGAGACGAAGGGAGCAAAGGAGACCACGGGAAAGGGTGGACTACCAGGAGAACGCAAAAACGTCCTTGTCCTTCGAAATAAGGATCCTCCGTACCTCAGGAACGCGGAGTTTTTGGTGCCCGTTCGATTCACCGTGTTTAGGGCAAACTCGACATACCCCTTGAGCGAGCCCACTAACAAGATCAATCCGAAAAATAGTTGCATCCCGTCCCAGTTTGCACTTTAACAAGGAAAATTCCAAATGAAAGTTCTTTTGTTTCGAGGGCGAAAAAATGATACGACTCGGAGTTTGTGCTTGGTTGAAAATCCCAAGGTCACGTGAAGGTCGAAGTCAAATAATTGAATTAAGATCCAAATCTCTTGGGATTATCATGATTTGCAATGGGATTTCAATAATTAATTAATGCCTCAGTCATTAATGATAAATAAATAATTGATAAATTAATAGTCAAGAAACTAATAATCAATAAATTTATAATCATTCAATTTATAATCGATACATTAATGATCGATAAATTAATCATTAATAAGGGAATGCGATAAATAATGAGAATTGATTATTATTAATTGATTATATATTTATTCGATTATCTCTCTGCATTACTTGCAGTGTCCCTTTTCAGCTCATCAATTATTTGTTCGCCGTATTAATTGATTTTCGGAAGTGTACGACCATCATTTTGAACATCTTTTGAAAGAAAAAGTATATGCCAAATAAAAAGCTCTTAAGACAAAAGTAACCTGTTCTTTTACGTAAAATAAGATGCCGCTATGAAAAATATAGATGTCGTATTTTCAAAGGATGACCTTGAGATCACCTTGAAAACGTTTAATAAATAATAAAGTTGTCTTGCAATTTTACTCCTCGTTTGAACATGCTCGATACGCGTCTCGCCATCTTTTGATTTACTTCGCTGTTCTTGAGTTATTTCGACGTCTCAAGATAGCTGGGACACCCAGTATATATGAATGCGCATACGTATGCAATCCAGCCATTCATACGTATGTATATGTGAGACTGTTTTTTTTTTGTAGCAAAGAAATCACGGGCTGGTATCCGGATAGTCTCTAGGGACTCAAAAAACTTACTAAATGTTCAATTTGGCAAGTCGCAATGAGGGGAAGAATGAGGCTAAGAAAAAAGCCTCTTTTTGCGAGTTAATCTCGTTATCTTGTCACATAAAATGTCTCGAACCAAAAATAGACATATATATGTATATGTATGTATGTATATATATATATATATATATATATATATATATATATATATATATATATATATATATATATATATATATATATACGCAGCTGTTCAGGTTCCCTTGATAAGCATTTGAATTGTGCCATTGCGAGCAGCGCGCTTTTTTCAAAATGGCACGTGACAAAAATTCGTCGCGATATTCGCGTTCAAAGTCCGACGCTGAGTAAACAATGGCACGGTAGTTGCTCACACTGAGAAAAAGGAATCGTTGAATGTGCAAAATGCATTTTGTTGTCTCGAAATTTTGTTGCTTCAACAGTTGCTCAGACATGCTAAAAAGCTACAGTTCACACCACTATACTATTTTATCATCCACTATACTGTTTTGTTATGCCGATAAAAAATCAAGTTGAACGTATTTAAGGCGTTACCCCCACTTGTAGCACAAAAAAAGGCCTTTTTCATGAATTTTTTTAAAGAAAACTACAAAACTTTTTTAATCGATCAATATACCATCTTAAAGAACACATCTTGGAGAACTTTCAGTAATTTTTTTATTGAAAAATATTACATTGTTTAGTGGCAAATGGCCGTCAATGAAATAATGTTTTTATATACACGGTTTGCGGTGACCAACATTGCGGCGAAGTGGATCATCTGAAAAAAAAATGCGGATGGATTTAGTCAAATATAAGTATAAACTAGTCTTTAATCGAAGGATTTTAAAAAATATTCATTTTTCACAAAATGGCGGATAGTCAAAGTTAATGGTTCGATTTTAACGAAAAAAACGGCCGTTTTTTGGCTATAAAACGGCCATTTGTTTCGAAAAAAAAAATCGAACGATTAAAGACTACATTTTTATGTATTAAATAAGCCTGCAAAATTTCAAGAAGATCGGTTCATCAGTGTTCGAGTAATCTTGGTCACCGACTTCAGAAATGCCATTTTGAGAAAAACGCGTTTAAAGTTTCTCTTTCAACGCTCTTTCAACGCGGATTCTTCTCTTTCAACGCTCATATCTCAGTCAATTTTGTTCGGATCGACTTGAAATTTTCAGGACATATTCTCAGATACTTATACTTCAAAAAAATGCAATTAAAAAAAAATCGTTTTTTTCAAAATCGCAAGTGAGGGTAACCCCTTAAACCAACTGAATTTTGGATGGATGAACGAATTTGTTTTTTCATTGCACGCACGATTTTTTTCGCGATTTTTTGTCTATTAGATTACTCAATTGAGTTTTGGAAAAAAGGTGCGTTATTAAGCATACATTGAAATTATCTCGGGTAAATTTTTTGTTCAAAATTTTTCAATTAACAACCCTATTGCGGTATAATAGGGCCTCTGTATAAAAAATGTGGCCCAACGACCGGATCGACAAGTTGACAATGGTCGATCTGAAAAATAAAAATGTTTTGCAATCTATATAAATGTAGCTCTCGTTGTACGTAGCCATTTTTTGAGAATTTTTTTTTTCACAATATGCCAGCTCTTCAAATAAAAGTGTAATTTTGGTAACATTTTTACTTATACTCGGAAGCTTAAAAAATACGAAATTTCTGAGAAAAAAAAATTCGTAAGTACAACTCGATAACCACCGCGAATACGAAAATGTTGGTTTTTTAAAATGGAAAATTGGATAAGTATTTACAGTTAGAGTTCCGGCCCGGTCGAGAAAAGTCGTTTAGAAAAAAACGCGATTTCGTTTTATCATACGTGAATCGTTGCGCTACCTGCTCTCACTAAATCGTCTGCAACCTGGTCAATCTTCAACATTTCACCTTGAATTTTTTTTTCACGTATTCTTGAACATATGTTGAGAAAATGCAAATCCATTTTTTAAGCCGTTACAGTCGTGTCTCGCCTTAAATAATAAAGGAAAATTATTTAACCATTTCATCGATTTGCAAAGCGAAAGTGTTCGTTTATTTTTACCGCGAAAAAAAATGTTAAGGAGAAAAGTTCCCGTGTCCAAAGGTGGAGTCGAACCCGCGCTCGATCCGGCTTGCGCGTTCCACGCGTGAGCAACTACGGTTCCAATGTTTACTACTTGAACTTTGAACGTGAATATCTGGGAAAATTTTTGTCACGCGACATTTTTGAAAAACGCGTTTTGCTCGCATTGACCCTGTATGCTCTCAAAGGGTTAACGGAGACTTTGTCCTTGGAGTGCCATATTTCAGGTGATTACATTTTGTTTTTTTTAAAGGAAACGAGTAAAGCTTTTTGAGTGCGGTTTTTTCTTGCTTTCATTCATGATATACAGAAAGTTAAAAAAAAATTTTTTTGAAAAAAAAACCAAAATGGCGGCCGTTGCAGCTCCGCGAAAACAGGTCCTCAAATCGCGGGAGGTAAACGGCTGACATCACTGCCCCCTCTTTGTTGATCTGAAACACAAATTCAAAGCATATTATCAATCTGTGACCCTTTGGTCATGGAATGACGGGTGGGTTTTTCGTTTACTACAAATTTCGGAAAATGGCGGCAATTTAAAAAAAATCGAATTTTCGCGTTTTTTTTCGCATAAAAAGCTAAATAATAAATGCAAAAATGTATCTATCGAAAAAACGATCCGTCATTCCGTGAAGACATATTTTCTGAGTATGGTCTCCAAATTTCAGGTCGATATGTTAATTACAGCGGTCAGGAGAATGTCAGCCATTTTTAAAAACGTGTTTTCGAGAAAAACACATTCAACGTTTTGTAAAGTGTTTACACAAATGTGTTTACTAGCTGCTCATGTTGAGTGGCTAACATCCCCCGCTGCTCTTTCAGGGACAAAGTCTCCCTTAATAGTTGTAAATCACCCTGTACAAATATAAAGTATGCTGGAAATCTAGGTCATGCATCCGCCCGAGCGAACATAATATTCCTACCTGTATGTCGAAATCGAAATACGATGGAAAACCTAATGAAAATCATCGAATGTGCATGCACACGACGTGCTCGCCCTCGAGTGTTGCAAGAATATCCTGTAACCAGAGAGCCCCCTCGTCCTGGATCGAAGTCTCGCAGACTCGGAACTTGCTCGAAAGCGCATGAAATATGACCTGGATCGATGAAGGGGAAGTATGGGCAAGATGAGAACGCTTCATATGAAGCAGTCAACGTTAATTATTCTTTCAAACTAATCAACATTGATTTATCTTTTAATTTTGGAAACAAAAAAATCAGTATTTCTGATTGTTACCATACTATATACAGGGTGTGAGGAAGGTCGATGCAAAGCCTTGAGGGGGTGATAGGTCACCTCGTTAGGAACACATCTCGCTTAGGTTACCTTAGTCAAAAATCTAAGGATTTCGAGTTATCGTGGTAAGTATGATTTTTGGAAGACTTCCCAAAATTAGGTTCCAACTCGTTTACCTCTTACGTTAATGCTATTTTTTTTTTAATAGCATTAACATTTGTTATAATGCTAATTAGCATGAGCATTATTTTTTGACAATTTTTTAATGATTCAACACGTCCCATTTGGTTAGTTTTGTGGATGTAGATTATTGTATTGCTGTTTGTCGATTGAATACACATTAAGATTGTCATGGGGTTGAGTCAACATGTTCCCACCGAGCTGAAATTTTTTCTGGACCTTTATAACCTCTTTGCTGATCATCCTGTGCAGTTTGAATGCGATCCGCAGTAACATTTTTTCGAAAAAAAATCGGCAACTCGTGAACCATCTCGCATCTCGGGTGATTGGAGAATGCCTGTGGACTTGCGTGAAGTTTTCCTTCACGTGATTAACAAGAATTTTAGTTTTGCGGTTATCATGAAAAATTGTAGTTTTATGTTAATTTCAACGAATTTTCATATATGAGGATCACCGGTTCAGCAACATAAACACTCTGCCGATTAATCGCCACGGCTGTCGACATCTGGGACAATGTTGGCAAAAAAAGAGTCTTACGAATCGAATATTAGTTTGTAGAAAATCAGAAAAGAAATATTGGGTCCGTATTTAGCATTGTCTGAAGGATCCACGGACCAGTAATCGTCATACACATATTCGCGATAGTAAAAAGATACACATATAAATAAATGTCGTCGATTACTGGGTCGTGACCATGTCGATTACTGGGTATGTCTTGAACACGGGTGAACAGCACTCGATCGAGAAAATATTAAAAATTATTTTATGGAAAAATAGTTGTCTGTAATGACTACAAATAAATAAAAATTATAATTCTGACGTAATAGGCAACAATTAGCTTTATTTTTTAAATTAATAAAGTTCCGTGGACGAGAAATTTATGTTTCAAACTCTCTATCAAATGTTTTGATAAAAATCATAAAGTTTGTGACAGAGTGGGTGAAAATTATTCTGCCGTTCTATATGCAGACATAATCGAGTCAACATAGTCCTACGAACATTTGCATAATTATTTAAGGGATTACCCCCACTTGCGATTTTGAAAAAATCGATTTTTTTTTATTGCATTTTTTTGAAGTATAAATATCTGAAAATATGTCCTGAAAATTTCAAGTCGATCCGAACAAAATTGACTGAGATACGAGCGTTGAAAGAGAAGAAGAAGAGAATCTTTAAACACGTTTTTCTCAAAATGGCATTTCTGAAGTCGGTGACCAAGATTACTCGAACACTAATGAACCGATCTTCTTGAAATTTTGCAGGCTTATTTAATACATAAAAATGTAGTCTTTAATCGTTTGATTTTTTTTTTCGAAAAAAATGGCCGTTTTATAGCCCAAAAACGGTCGTTTTTTTTTCGTTAAAATCGAACCATCAACTTTGACTGTCCGCCATTTTGTGAAAAATGAATACTTTTTAAAATCCTTCGATTAAAGACTAGTTTATACTTATATTTGACTAAATCCATCCGCATTTTTTTTCAGATCATCCACTTCGCCGCAATGTTGGTCACCGCAAACCGTGTATATAAAAACATTATTTCATTGACGGCCATTTGCCACTAAACAATGTAATATTTTTCAATAAAAAAATTACTGAAAGTTCTCCAAGATGTGTTCTATAAGATGGTATATTGATCGATTAAAAAAGTTTTGTAGTTTTCTTTTAAAAAATTCATGAAAAAGGCCTTTTTGCACTACAAGTGGGGGTAACGCCTTAAGGTGACGATTACTGGACCTTCTACGGTAGGTCAAACATTGTGGATGCTAAATGTCACGGCGCGGAGCGCCTAAAAAAGATAACAAAAGAAAATATTAGTAGTCGGCCATTTTATCCATCGAAAAATATATAAATATATATTTTCTAACAGCTTGATATTCATACTGAATAGATGTGTAATTAATTTTATAAGTGAATCACTTTTTCATACGAAAAAAAATTGTTAAATTCGCACATGATTTTATATCAAAATGAATGTTCAAAAATGCATATTTTTACAAATAGATGTAGAAGAATATTTGTGCTAGCTTGTATTCATCTTGCCCTATTAGACGGTTAGCGAATCAATTAAAAATTACGCAATAAAAGAAAAAATTCTGACAAACCGTTCTTATTATATTAACAATTAGTACTTTCATTGTGTTCACTTGCCTGTCTTTCATCATTATTAGAAACTCAAATTAACTGAAACGATGTTAAACTTTACCAAAAATTATATCGTTTTCTCAAAAAATCGATGTTGTTTTCTTACTCGAGATGCCGAAAAAGTATCCAAGCAAAACTCAATCATCAGGGAGAAAAACTTTTTCAAGGTTCCCGCGTCTTTCCTCTTCTCATTTTTGACAAACTACTAATCGATACATTCTACGAAATTTCACAATAATAAGTTATCAATTTCTTATTTATTAACAATTTGTCGTTACGTTTGATGTTTTTTTTTCTCGCGATTTACAAGTCGGAAATTTTGCACTACGAGAATCCGATGCTACAATTTGATTCTACGTTGGCGGAATTCCCGATCCGAATGTTTCGTCGGAAGAAGCTCCATTCGGAATACAAATGGAAGCAAAGTAGACCGTACATCTTGTAAACTCATTGCACCGGAAGTAACTGTATAACGCCCTTCTCGAGCTGTCGTCTGCCGCACCGCCTAGTTCGCTTTCCACAACGATAACTCTCCGAAATGCATTAAAGGGGCGAGAGGGTTCGTAGGTGCAATACCCCCGGGGAGGTATCTCGCCATCGCTTCTGTGCCAATCCGAAAATCAAATCTTATTCGCATCAAGCTCGAATAAGTTCATCATAAATTCAAACAGAATATTATTGAGATTGTACAGGGTGTCCAATAGGAAGTTGCTGAAATTAATCGACTGGCATTTTAAAACACGTGCACAGAATCATAAAAGCCAAATTGCTTTCAATAGAGGAAACTGCAGTTTTAAACGCACACAAATAAAACCCAGTCAAATATTTTTTATGTCAAGTTATTACATCTTATAAAAATAACGAAAAAGTACAGTGATTAATGATAGATATTTTCGAAGTGCGAACCGTTAGATTGTGCACAAAAATCAATTCTCTTTTGAAAACTGTGAAAAACTGTGTGCAACATATCGTTCGTAATGCCGCGAACCACTTCCTGGATGGCCGCGATCAGTTCTTCTACTGTGCTGGGGTTTTTAGCGTAACAATGATCTTTAATGTAACCCTACAAGAAAAAATCACAAGGGTTCAGGTCCGGTGAGTACGGAGGCCATTCTAGTCCGCCTTGAGCAAATTTAGGGTACCCCAGACCGATAACTCGAGTCCCATATACGCGATGAATAGCTTCAAACACCTCATGAGTCCGGTGCGGCGTCGCTCCATCTTGCATGAAGTAAACATTTTTAACCAGTCCCCTCTTTTTTGCATAAGGGAAGAATTTCGTTTCCAAAAGCTGTTTGTAACTCTCTCCTGTGACCGTAGATTCCAAGAATTGCAAATAAATTCCTTTTACTGAAATCGCTGCCCATGCCGGTACTTTCTGTGGATGAAGGGACTTCGCTAGCGATATGTTGGGATTTTCCGTTCCCCAAAACTGGTAATTTTGCTTGTTCACGTACCCATTCATCCAAAAACGTGCTTCATCGGAATAAATAATCAATTTCTCATGAAGTTCTTCGGCTTCAAACATTCCCGTAATAGTGTTACAAAATTCGATGCGTTTCGTCATGGCATGTTCAGTTAACAATTGATGAGTGCTTATTTTATACGGATGAAACTTTAAAAAATATTTCAAAATGTTTTGTAATGATGATTTGGTTATTTTTAATGCTTGAGCAGCTTTCCGAATCGAATCATTTGGATTTTGTTTGAAATCATTCTCAACATCGTTGATTTTCTCTGGTGTAGTCACCGTAACAGATGGACCTGGCAACTCGTGTCTACGGTCCTGGAGTGTACCATACTTCACGAAGTTATCGATTATCCTACAAAAATTAACGTAAAATTACTTCAATGCAGTTTAATTGAATTGAAACACCAGTTGTGTGATAGATGAATATGAATAAATATTCAATTCTTACCTTTTCAGAGTGTTTTCGCTGGCAACTCTATGAGTTCCAAACTTAGTACGAAACCCTCTATACGCATTACTATAAATTTTTCCCCTCGAGAAGAAGCACTCAATAAGATATACTTTTTCTTCCGTGGTGAGCTCACTCATTTTGACGCGCGCGTACTTGCTTCAACCACGGCTGAAATAAAACTGCGGGGCCTCAGGTATGCGCCTTAGAAAAAGGAACCCCTATTGAATTCATGGAGGGAAGAGACACTTATTTAGTTTTAGCAACTTCCTATTGGACACCCTGTATATACCGGGTGTCCCATTTTAATCTTACACCTGATTTATCTCGAAAAAATACTGCTCTGATCGAGTATTGGGTACTATGATGAAACTTTTAGGATTAAACAGAAGCTCGAAAGGAACGTTCAAAACAAAAATCTTTTTTGGTCAAAATTCAAAATGGCAACGTTAAGATAACCGACATGTTTTTTTTTCAAAATGGGATAATCAATGTTTTCACCAGAAAATTTGTCAGGCCAAAATTAACAACTTTTGTGGGAAAAGTTTTTTAAAACGTTCGTAATTTTAGGTTAGAATACAATTTTTTACTATTTAAGCGCTATCCAGAATGTCCCACGCGAAGGTAAAGTCTTTAATATCCCTAGTGTTAATTTGCGTGCGTGTGTGGGTGTGAGATTTTTTGGGATTGTTTGCGTTCGTTTGGGTTTCGTCTATAAACGAAACAAACCCAAACAAGGATGACCTAGGCCTCTGCGGCTCGTCACGTCCGTTATCAAACAAACACAAGTGTAAGTGTGCGGGTGAGTTTGTTTGGGTTGGTTTCGGTTATCGAATCAACCCGAATAAACTCACACCCACATACGCAGGCATACACTACGGATATTGATAACTTGACCTCCTCGTGGTACATTCTGGATAGCGCTGAAATTGTACAAAAATTGTATTCTAACCTAAAAATTGTGAACGTTATCCTAAACATTTCCGTACAAAAGTTGGTTTTTTCCCTGACAAATTTTTTGGTGAAGAAAATTCATAATTCCATTTCTTTAAAGATGTCGGCCATCTTAACGTGGCCGTTTTAAATTTTGGACCAAAAAAGTTTGTTTTTTAACGTCCCTTTGTGAACCCTTAAAGTTTTATTGTACTTAATACTCGATTGAAACAGCATTTTTCGAGATATATCAGGTGTAAGATTCAAATGGGACACCCGGTATATAAACAATACTATTATTATATATATAGGGTGCGCCAGAGAAACTTACTTATTTGAAAAAATTCCCGCGCGGTGAGTTGGGCGGGTAGAGGGGCGAGAGGGGGCGCATCTGGAGGGGGAAGTTCCCAAGTTTGTTTCTCCCTCCAGTCAGTTGCCATCATGCTCTGGTCTAGAGAGCAGCGGGCCTTCGCAGTCGAGAGCTTCTTTTCTAACGGTCGCTCACCTGTCGCGCAGTTACCGTGAATGGAGCTCGTTACAGGAACATGATCGAGAAATTTTTTCTTCCAAGACTCGAAGAAATGAACGTTAGGAACGTGTGGTTTCAGCAAGATGGAGCCACAGCACACACAGCACGAGACTCAATGAATTTGTTGCGACAACATTTCCCCGACCGCCTCATCTCTCTCAGAGGCGATCTCCAATGGCCGGCACGCTCTTCAGATTTGACTCCATGCGATTTCTTTTTATGGGGTTATTTGAAATCTCTGGTTTATGTCGATCGACCACGGACCATAGCACACCTCAAGAACAACATTCGCGACGCCATTGCCAACATACCGATTGATATGCTGCAAAGAGTGGATACGAATTTCAAAAATCGACTTCATCAGTGTATACGCAATGGGGGTCGCCATTTATCCGATGTCATTTTCAAGACTGCATGAAAAAAAAATTGGGATATTGTATTCTCAAATAAAAAAAAATTTAAAACAATAATTGAAGTACTTTTGTTTTTATTGACCTTTCAAATAAGTAAGTTTCTCTGGCGCACCCTGTACATGTATATATATATATATATATATATATATATATATATATATATATATATATATATATATATATATATATATATATATATATATTCGAAAAAAAAAAATCGAACGATTAAAGACTACATTTTTATGTATTCAATAAGCCTGCAAAATTTCAAGAAGATCGATTCATTAGTGTTCGAGTAATCTTGGTCACCGACTTCAGAAATGCCATTTTGAGAAAAACGCGTTTAAAGTTTCTCTTTCAACGCTCTTTCAACGCGGATTCTTCTCTTTCAACGCTCATATCTCAATCAATTTTGTTCGGATCGACTTGAAATTTTCAGGACTTATTCTCAGATACTTATACTTCAAAAAAATGCAATAAAAAAAAATAGATTTTGTCAAAATCGCAAGTGGGGGTAACCCCTTAAGCTTATTGGAGCTCGCTGTGAATGAAATTAGATTTTACCGAAATAAAACCAAACAAAAAAAATAATGATGTTTTTTAATAACATTGATGTTATTATATATATATATATATATATATATATATATATATATATATATATATATATATATATATATATATATATATATATATATATATATAATAACATCAATGTTATTAAAAAACAACATTATTTGGTTTGTTTGGTTTTATTCCGGTAAAATCTAATTTCATTCACAGCGAGCTCCAATAAGCTTAAGGGGTTAACCCCACTTGCGATTTTGACAAAATATATTTTTTTTATTGCATTTTTTTGAAGTATAGGTATCTGAGAATAAGTCCTGAAAATTTCAAGTCGATCCGAACAAAATTGATTGAGATATGAGCGTTGAAAGAGAAGAATCCGCGTTGAAAGAGCGTTGAAAGAGAAACTTTAAACGCGTTTTTCTCAAAATGGCATTTCTGAAGTCGGTGACCAAGATTACTCGAACACTAATGAACCGATCTTCTTGAAATTTTGCAGGCTTATTGAATACATAAAAATGTAGTCTTTATTCGTTCGATTTTTTTTTTCGAAAAAAATGGTCGTTTTATAGCCAAAAAATCGTTTTCGTTAAAATCGAACCATTAACTTTGACTGTCCGCCATTTTGTGAAAAATGAATATTTTTTAAAATCCTTCGATTAAAGACTAGTTTGTACTTATATTTGACTAAATCCATCCGCAATTTTTGTTCCAGATGATCCACTTCGCCGCAATGTTGGTCACCGCAAACCGTGTATATAAAAACATTATTTCATCGACGGCCATTTGCCACTAAACAATGTAATATTTTTCAATAAAAAATTACTGAAAGTTCTTCAAGATGTGTTCTTTAAGATGGTATATTGATCGATTGAAAAAGTTTTGTAGTTTTCTTTTAAAAAATTCATGAAAAAGGCCTTTTTTTGCGCTATAAGTGGGGGTAACGCCTTAATCATAAATTCAAACAGAACATTATGATTTATATATATATATATATATATATATATATATATATATATATATATATATATAAATGATGCTATTATTATTATTAAAAAGCTATTATCATTAAACATCTAAAGATTGACTTCCTTTTTTCCATGCACAATCACATTTTTTTTTGTGCACTGATGCAGCAATAACGTGCCACCGGGAACTATTTAACTTTTTTTTTAAATGCATTTTAGTGTTGTCGACAGTATCAAAGATATTTGAATATGTCCACTCAAATCAGACACTCTATGTGTGCGTGTGTGTGTGTGTGTGTGTATATGTATATATATATATATATATATATATATATATAGCAATGGAGATTATTTCGAAGAAATTTTTTTTTATCATTTTCAAACAACAGACGTGTAATTTTTACAAAAAATTCCGGTTTCATACTTCTACACCTGGTATATATATATATACAACGCATTCCCCTATCCCTCCCCTCTGCGCTGCCTTTCCGCTGTAGCGCGCACCCGATTGGTTCTTTTTAAATTCATAATTAATTATCTATGCGTCTGATCAAAAAATGACTGAGGACTTTTCGTCTCAGAATTTTTTTTGCCAGATGCTAGAAGGGTGTACGTTACTTCTGGGACACCCTGTATATGCGTGTGTGTGTGTGTATATGCGTGTGTGTGTGTGTGTGTGTGTGTGTGCGTGCGTGCGTGCGTGCGCGCGCGCGCGCGCGCGCGTGTGTGTGTGTGTGTGTGTGTGTGTGTGTGTGTGTGTGTGTGTGTGTGTGTGTGGGTGTGGGTGTGGGTGTGTGTGTGACAAAACCAACAACGATAATAATAATAATAATAATAATAATAATGAAACTGTCGAAACTATAAGGAGTGCTTGTCTGTAATTTTTTTTATTTCCACAAAATTTCTTTACAAACAATCGTATTACGAAAGAAAAAATCGCCTGTCCTTTTCCAATGTACAATTCAATATTTGATTCCCCGGCAGCCTCTTCCACTCGCTACCAGGACGTCCGGATTAACAAACATCCGCCTTTTTCAAAGTTCAAATTTCTGGGTTAGAGAAACCTGCGAGTTTTCCTCATCCTCATCTTTCGCACCCTTCATTTGTATCCCTGTTTCGAAGCGTCGTTTCGAGAGCTTTTCACGTAACGTAACGTAACGAAATAATCAATGAGATGTCGATGATTGGCAGGCCTCGGCGCAGCAGTCTGTTAGGAGGTTCAGCCCTGGGCGCGTGGATGCTTTAGCGCAGGCCACACAGAAGAGACGTCAGGCGAAGTACAATATATATATATATATATATATATATATATATGAGGTATTCCACGTGAAACTGGTGGACTTTTTCCCTAACCCCCGCCAATTCGATTCATTTTTTTAAATCTAGCTCTAGTTCTAGTAAAGTATAGAAAAAATCATACTTCCACAGCGGGTGATTGCTTGAAAATTTTTACATATAATCACGCATTTTTGGGAATTTTTTCAGATTTTTAAATCGAGGCGTTCTTCTCGGAGAATTTTTGTTTTTTGACTAAGGGTTGTTTCGAAAAATGTAAAAAAAAATAAATCTAATTCGCGGGGGGTCAGGGAAAAAGTCCACCAGATTTACGTGGAATACCTCATATATATATATATATATATATATATATATATATATATATATATATATATATATATATATATTGAAGCCTGATTGAATAAGCTCAAAGGTTCCTTTGCCCGGTTGAGAGCACGTTCCGGTTTCATCGGGATTGCCGTTTGATAATGTCTGACGTGGAAACCTGTGCTCACCATAATCTACGGCAAATGAGCAAAGCAAAACAAGAAAAAATATTTAAAAAATACTGATCTGCATGGGTCATTTAGATGGCTCCTCGTTGAAGTCGTAAGCAAGTGTGCGAAGGGGATTGAAAAAAAGAGAAACAAAGTTAGATCGCACATTTTTCCCGAAATAGAAACTCTGTTGAAGAATTCCGCTCGAATATTTCACGCCATCGATTCCGCTTTAAAAAAAAACCACGAGGCGGAAAAATAAATGCGAGAATTCTTAAAGCGGTATTTCATTCGAATGAATGCTTTTTTCTCTCTCTCACTCTCTCTTATATCCGTTTGATTGTTTTCGCACAACGAGGCTCAAGCACACGCAGATCGAGGAATTCTACTTCGTATTTTTCGAAGGCTCGGCACGCCTTCGAAAAATTAACGATCGTTTGGCCCCGAAAAAACCTTCAAATTTCCGCCCTGATCCGACTAAAGTCCTTCAGCCCCGATACCCGTTAACCCCCCTACAAAAATTCAATAAGAAATACCTTTGTGTCTTATTCTGGAATATTTATGCACGAAGTTTTTCACCCTCGGCTCCAAACATTCACGCTATTCAATTGATGGCATAAATTTGAATTGCGATTTCGGATGGTGATTAAAGTTGTTCGTGCCATTTCGAAAAGTTTGACTCATTTGAATAGACGATTTGACGTTTGGAAAGGTACTATACTTTTTTTTTAAATGAAAATAATAACACGAATAAAACGAAACCAAAACCCAAACAAAACGAAACCCAAGCAGTTCTTCCCGATTTATTTCGTTAGAACTAGTTTCTCTGGGTTTGTAAGTTAAAGTTGGTTTGTTAGGTAGTTAGGTAGCTTATAAATATCTTAACGAACATTTAAATCTATCTATCAGTACATGCCTGTGTTCATTAGGAAAAACTAGTTTCAACGAAGGCGTTTAGTCAGAACTAGTTTTTAGTACGTAAAACGTGTTTAAACTGAGTTTAAACACGTTAACTCACACTTTTAAACAGTTTAAACTCAGAATGGGTTTGTTTGGCTTTGTTAGTTGAAGTCAGTTAGTAAGTTTACTAGTTAGTTATGTAAAACTAGCTTTAACTAACATTCATATTTATTTGTCTGTACGTTCTAGTTATCACCAGGAAGAACTAGTTGAACCGGAGGCGTTTAGTTAGAATTAGTTTCCATTCGGTTAAACACGTTCAATCTGAAAATGGGTTAGTTGGTTTGTTAGTTACTTTGTTGCAACTAGTTTTAACTACAATTCGAATTATTGATCAGTGCATTCTCGTTTTCACTAGGAAAAACTAGCTGGAACGAAGGTATTCAGTCACAACTAATTTTTACTAGGTAAAACGCGTTTAAACTAAAAATGGACTTGTTTGGGTTTGTTAGTTAAAGTTAGTTAGTTATTAGAAACTAGCTTTAACTAGCATTCAAATTTATTCATCAGTGAATTCTAGTTTTCACTAGGAAAAACTAGTTGTCACGAAGGCATTCAGTCAGACGTAGCTTTTTCTAGGTAAAACACGTTTAAGCTGAAATTGGGTTTGTTAGTTAAGGATCGTAAGTTAGTAAAAAAAAAGCTTTATCTAGCATTAAAATGTTTTGTTTTTCAGAAAATTGTAGTTTTTCCTAGGAAAAACTACTTGTAACAAAGATGTTCGGTCGGGGCTAGTTTTAACTAGATAAAACACGTTTAAACTAAAAACAGGTTTCAACTGCAACACACACACACACACACACACACACACACACACACACGCACGCACGCACACACACACACGCACGCACGCACGCACGCACGCCTACCCACGCACACACACACGCACGCACGCACACACACACACGCACACACACACACACACACACACACACACACCTACACACACACACACACACACACACACACACACACACACACACACACACACACACACACACACACACACACACACACACACACACACACACACACACACACACACACACACACACACACACACACACACACACACACACACACACACACACACACACACACACACACACACATATATATATACCGGATGGCCTAGTCATTATTTGGACCTTCAATATCTTCGAAACTCAGGATGTCAGAAAAAAGTTTGTCCAACTGAAGTTGCATTGTACTAAAAGAATCATCGAATAGTGATAAGGATTATTTTGTAAGTGTCGTTGCCTCCAAGATACAAAGGTCACCTTTCTCTTTTTTTTCAAATAGAGTGCTGTGGTTTTGCCTCTACCATCTGATAACAGCTGTTAAGACGAATACAATGACCTCTAGCAAAAGGTCATTCAATGTTATCAAAGTGGCTTTCGTATTTCGTATAAAAAGGTGTTCGATACCAAGGCTCATCACTTCCAAACCCTTTTATAAACGAAAGCAACCTTTATGACCTTGAACGACCTTGTGCTGTAGGTCATTGCCTTTGTCTCAACAGCCGCCAGCGAATGGCAAGGACGAAAACACAGCATTCCATTTGAAGAATAAAGGTGACCTTCGTATCTTGTAAGCATCTGCACCCACAAAAAACTCGTTATCACCATCCGATGGCCCTTTCCGTACAATGCAGCTTCCGATGGACAATTTTTTTCCGACACCCACAGTTCCGAAGATATCGAAGGTGCGAATAGTTACTGGACCACCCGGTAAACACGTAGGGAAAAAAAATAATTACATCGATTTTCCGCGGTGCAAATGAACTGGTTTGTCACTGATCACTGTTAAACATCGATTGCGTATACGAGATTGTATCCGACCTGCTGAAATTCTCTCTGCATCACACACCGCTACACAAGTCCCGTAAAAATACCGCGACAAGCAGGAGGTTCAGCATTATCTGCTCGGCAGTGGCGTAGCAAGGGCTTTTGGGGCCTAAGGTGGACCGAGAAAATGGTGCCCAATTACCTTGCCATGGAATTCAACACAGGAACGGGCGTGAAAACTTTTTTTGCCTAAAATCTGCATTTCGACATAGGCAGGCTAAAAGGATGAAGTTAAGAATATTTACAAAACTATTTTACGTGCTTTCCGAGTAGCAAAGTCGTTGATCACAATCTCGAAGTCGATTGAGTCAGTCAGATCTTGTGTGATGGAATCTAGAATCACTCATCGTCGACTGGGGATGATTCATTATGGGGTTCAACTTGGAGGAACTTCACTCGCAAGTCGCGACGCTGATGGCCACGATGAGGAAGATTTGGAATCAGCTAGGCTTGCCATCTTGAATAAAGCGCAGAAGCTGTAAGGGCCCTTCCGTCTTCGGTGATTCAAGATGTTCAGATTTTGGAGAAGCTTCATTGAAGTTAATCAACCTTGTGCGTTCCAGCAGAAACTCATCCTTGTCGATTTCATCAGCATCCAGATTGCTTGGATCGACGCTGATTTTGAGGTTCAAAAGATTACTTGAACTCAAACAAACCTAAGCAAACTTTTGATCATCATGCTCATCCGTTACCGAGTTACTCAATCGGAGGTCATTTAAAATGGAACGTTGCTGTAATGTGGGACGATGAGGCCACCAATGGCCTTTCCACGCGATTTTTCAACTTCGGCCATTACTCTATGGCTATTTGAAATTGGATCCATGGAGTCAGTTATGGAAATTGGGCTACCTGGCCTTTTTATTAGAATAAACAGCTATTCACAATGATTCATGCGCAAAAATGATTGATTGACCAGAATATGCGATAATACACTGAGAAAAAAATCATTGATCCAATATCATTGGTGTTATTGAATGAAATTTCGTTCATTTAATTGTATAATTGTTGGCGTGAATAATCGGATTTATCAGTCCTAACAAAACGCTATTGACTTCAATAACATGATGAAATTGAAATTTTTTTTCATTCAAAAGATATATTGTTAGCCGAGAACAATATATTATTGAAACTATGTAGAATATTATCGCGAACAAATTATATAGTATTGAATGCATTTTCTGCAACGAACAAAAAAAGCGTTTCAATTCTTAACATGAATATTGTTTATTCGAGTACACAAGAAAAATTGAATTTCGCTCGTTTGATTCACATAAAATTTCTATTGAGTGAATATGTTATTTTATTTTTTCACCATTTCCGAGTTCGATGTTCAAGAACATTATTCGCTAAAATATTAAGGGAGACTTTGTCCTTGGAGTGCCATATTTCAGGTGTTTACATTTTATTTTTTTTACTGGAAACGAGTAAAGATTTTTTAGTGCGGTTTTTTCTTGCTTTTATTCATGGTATACAGAACGTTAACAAAATTTTTTTTTGAAAAAAAAACCAAAATGGCGGCCGTTGCAGCTCCGCGAAAACAGGTCCTCAAATCGCGAGAGGTAAACGGCTGACATCACTGCCCCCTCTTTGTTGATCTGAAACACAAATTCAAAGCATATTATCAATCTGTGACCCTTTGGTCATGGAATGACGGATGGGTTTTTCGTTTAGTAAAAATTTCGAAAAATGGCGGCAATTTAAAAAAAATCGAATTTTCGCGTTTTTTTCGCATAAAAAGATAAATAATAAATGCAAAAATGTATCTATCGAAAAAACGATCCGTCATTCCGTGAAGACATATTTTCTGAGTATGCTCTCCAAATTTCAGGTCGATATGTTAATTACAGCGGTCAGGAGAATGTCAGCCATTTTTAAAAACGTGTTTTCGAGAAAAACGCGTTTAAAGTTTTGTAATGTGCTTACACAAATGTGTTTATAATTACCGCTAATCGGCAATGCCTGGTCCATGAAGGCATCCCTCCTCTTCTTCTAGCTGCTCGTGTTGAGCCGCTAACATCTCCCGCTGCATTTCAAGGACAAAGTCTCCCTAAATATTTTATTTTTATTGAAAAATATTAATCTTATGTCTGAATTGGTTAAAAAATTATGCGAAAATAAAATTTGTTTCTTGCGCATTTTGGTGAAAAAATTCGACCCAATCATGGCCGTGCGCTACCGAAATTATAGGTGTGAGGAAACCCGTATTTCTCGGTGGAACCGCTAGAAGCCGCACGCGCGCTCGTTTCTCGTAAGCGTAGCGGGAATCGAAAATCTACTTGAACGCCGGAGAAACTCTAAAGAGTTTCGCTTCTTGGCCTGTGGCTAATATCAAAGTGTAGTATCTGTTCTTATCAGTTGAATATCTGATATGCTCTCCACTATTATCGTGGATGATCATTCTAATGTTCACTTTTGATGTAAAATTTTAAAAAATTTCAAAACTTTCAATTTTTTTAATAAAACGAATTCGATCGACCTCTTTATTGTGACAATTCTATCCTATTCCAAAGAACTGCATGCGATTTTTAAAATATTTTCAGCAATTTTCGTGAGTGTATATTTATTTGAACCAACAATCCAGAAATGTTTACAAGTGCACGTAGATGTTGAAAACATGACTTCTCGAATTCACAAATATTCTTTTGATTGCAATGAACATTTATTTCATCGAATATTATATTTTGTTCTACCAGAGACTAATTGCGTGGCTACAGATCACACCTGTACTTTGTGGCAAAAAAATACCATTATTTCGGATCGATATTATTGATATTTCAATCATGATATATACCTGTCTCTATCTCATACTAGTTGCATGATATTGCATCTTTGATATTGTACGGAGTACGAAAATGTTGCGTCTAATGGCAATTTCATTTTAATGTAATAAAGAAATAATCCATTCTATTGATTACATTTTTGTACGAAATAAAAATTGTTGTAGCAATCGCTTAATTATTTCATCCATGCATCTACAGATTGTATATAGAATGATTTCAATAGATTATCATTTTATTTTAAGGATAATGGAGATATGGAGAGAATAGGAGAGATTTTCAAATAAAATAATGTTATTAAAATCAATCACATTTCCCAATATTTTATAGTATTGTAACAATGTCATTTATCGGTAGCACTCCATGATCGGACATTTATTTGGGTCAACCAATGTATTTTTTTTTATTCAATTGGTTTTTTTCTCAGTGAACGGTCACTTTTTCAAAAAATTTTGATGCCCCTTTATTTTGGTTCCCCAGGCGGCCCGCCCTTGCTACGCCGCTCCTGCTCGCAAGCGAAGGGCGAACTTTCCACGCAAATATAAATTCACTCGTCCGCCCTTCGCGGCGGAATAAACGTAACGGATTGATCGCTTTATCGATCTATCGTACAACGTTCGAACCGCCAAATAATTTACTCGTTGCACAACAAACAGAAGGAGTGGGCAGATTTGCATCGAGCGCTCGTTCGATTCTCCCGAACGTGGCGACAAAGCTCGACTCCACGCGAGCTTTCGTCCTTTTTTGCTTTTTCACACTGGAAGATTTATTCAACCGGGAAACTGTATTCACTTCGATAAATGTGTCATTGCCATTCGTGCACAATCTCTGCCTCGTAAGTGTGCGCCAATTGAATGGAAAAATCACCCGAGTAGGAAAACGTACAGTGGGAAAAATACAAAAAAATCCCACGCACCGAGTTCCAAAAATGGGGATTTTTTCATTTGGAAAATTGAAACCTTTCAATTTCTTTTCAATTTCTCTTCGACGAAATTCTCGAGTTATGTTCAACGGAAATGGTACTTTGAGCCTAAAAAAAATAGTTTCGTAGTACAATTATGAAAAATGAATAGCTTTGTTAATATTTTGGTCATCGTTGGATTATAAATAAATAAATTAACTAAACAAGACAATCAATAATAAATAAATAAACAATTATAAGTAAACAATTATAAATAAATAAATAAACTAAACAATGACATCGTTGGATTATAAATAAATAAATTAACTAAACAAGTTACTGAAACAAACTGAACAAGACTATTTGACAGTCAAATAGATGGAAAATCATAAAAATGAAAATAATACGATAAGAAAAAAACTGCTCAACTAAATGAATAATAATGCATTAATTGATGAATAAAAAGATAGTTACAGAATGTTAAAAAACAAATTGATAATGATAATAAAACAAATAAATGATGATAAAAATAATACGACAAAAAAATAAAATAATGAAGTAAATGAATGATAATGATTAAGGGGTTACCCCACTTGCGATTTTGAAAAAATCGATTTTTTTTATTGCATTTTTTTGAAGTATAAGTATCTGAGAATATGTCCTGAAAATTTCAAGTCGATCCGAACAAAATTGACTGAGATATGAGCGTTGAAAGAGAAGAATCCGCGTTGAAAGAGCGTTAAAAGAGAAACTTTAAACGCGTTTTTCTCAAAATGGCATTTCTGAAGTCGGTGACCAAAATTACTCGAACACTAATGAACCGATCTTCTTGAAATTTTGCAGGCTTATTTAATACATAAAAATGTCGTCTTTAATCGTTCGATTTTTTTTTCGAAAAAAAAATGGCCGTTTTATAGCCAAAAAACGGCCGTTTTTTTCGTTAAAATCGAACCATTAACTTTGACTGTCCGCCATTTTGTGAAAAATGAATATTTTTTAAAATCCTTCGATTAAATACTAGTTTATACTTATATTTGACTAAATCCATCCGCATTTTTTTTCGGATGATCCACTTCACCGCAATGTTGGTCACCGCAAACCGTGTATATAAAAACATCATTTCATTGACGGCCATTTGCCACTAAACAATGTAATATTTTTCAATAAAAAAATTACTGAAAGTTCTTCAAGATGTGTTCTTTGAGATGGTATATTGATCGATTAAAAAAGTTTTGTAGTTTTCTTTAAAAAAATTCATGAAAAAGGCTTTTTTGCGCTACAAGTGGGGGTAACGCCTTAAATAAATGAATGAAATAATACTAATAGATTAGCAATAAAATAAATAAACAGTCATTAAGTTTCTAATTGATTAAAGAATGCCAGTAGACTAACGTTAAAAAAAAAGAAATAGAAATTATAATATAAAACGTTGTATCATCATAGCGAAAGGACGACACACGAAACAGTGCGACAAATTTATCCCCCCAGCCTTTTCTGCAACATATTGGGGACGATTTCCATGTATACAAAAATTTCGGTGGATTTTTCACTCATCAATCCTTCCGCGCATTAAAAAATCGTTAGCGACGAAATCTCATACCCAGGGCCCTTTACTCTTGTCGCTGTGAGCTCGCTCGAAAAGAGAAGTCTCAATCGCGTACGAGACGAAAATAAGCTCGAAGCTCTTGAATAATTGCCATCGGCGCGTCGTCGATTAAATGAAAGTACACGTCGATTCATCATATCGTTTTCCCTACGCGTCGTAACACTGCGTCGATATTGTTCACTCCACTGCGTGAGACAGGAAACTCGCACGGTCCTTTGAAAACCTGAAATATCACTCACCGGAAGTGACGCATCAATCTTCAATTTGCCATATTTTATCCATGCTAATTTTTTCTATGGGCGATTGATCGAACGTTGATATCGTTAGGACCAGTGATAAATGAGAAAAGTATCGCTCGTATAATAATATTAAGAAGATAATATTGCAGTATCAAAAATATTAACACGATAATATTACAGGTCGAAGCAATACAAAATCCAATTGATATAACAATATATTAATAATAATAATGAAGATTCATATTATTGTATAATAACATAATAATGTTTCTTTAAGGGGTCTTCTCTCTGCAGACGCCAAAAAAGGCTATTTTCGTGCATTTTTTGGTAGGTTTATATTATAGATATTGATATGAAAATTGTTACAATAAATACACTATCGAAATACATTAAATAAGTATTGATTTTCGGGAATTTTTTTGAAGAAAATACTCAATTAAATGTTTCGGAAAATTGAGAATATATTTGGTTGTATTTGACCTACATTACATAATATTTTCATAGAAAAATGTTGAGATCCAAGCGACTTATGCGCTGCTTTCGGAGGCGCCAAAAAAAAGTTCCTCCACTGCTGACATGATTCCGGCCGATTGAGTAGCTGAAACCGAAAGAGGAAAAAATGTCGTTAAACTGGAAGGTATTTCCTGTACAATGACGTAGGATTTTCGAAAAATATCAAAATCTAACAAAATGGCGTAGTTATGAAAAAAGTATGTTTTCTTGCCTATCAAATGGTCGGTTTTTTCAATGCCAAATCGTCAGTTTTCATCCAATCAAAAATATCCTACGTCATTGTAGAGTAAATATATTCAAGAGTACTTAGTTCGAATTTCAAGTCAATCGGATCATTGCTCTTCGAATTACAATGTCAGCAGATTTGAAAAATCTCATTTCGAGAAAAACGCGTTTAAAGATTTAACTATCGAATTTGCAAGATAAAATGATATTGATATAAATGATATAAATGATAATGATATCCTTGAAAGTATAAACTGTCGAAAAAGGCAAAAAAATCGATTTTTTCAAAGTGTTACATCGGTATAGCCCCTTAAACGGGTTTTTCTCGAGACAACGTTTTTCGACGGCTTCTTGATGAAATCTTCGAACCCGTGCGGAAATTGAGTTGGGGCTGTGATCGGGCCCCAATAATATTCCCCTAACTTTATTCGGGCCCCAATCTGGAAGCCACATGAGGGCCGTTCGCGGCCGGTCACACTTTGTCAACAAGGGCCATTAAGGGGGGATTGTCTTTTTTTTCGCAAAATTTACCGGTTTTTGGGAATTTTTTTGTGAAGAAAGTATACAACGGAAAACTTGTGAAACTTGGCATATACTTTTATTGATCTGTTTACTACATACAAAAAATTTTTTAAACAATTTCATCAAAAAATCCGCCTCCCACCCCCCTCGACGCGCGATGGTCCTTTTTTGATGGTGTGCACGATTACAGCCTTCACGTTCATCCTGCAACAAAAACCCAAAAAGCATTTTACTTTAGACACATATAGCTATCGTTCGATGAAGGGGAAAAAAAATTGACGATTTGGTGACGTTTTGAACTTGAAGTATCGATTTTTCGAAAAAAATTGATCGATTTTTTGTTATAAATAAAAAACTATTAAACGTATTGCTTTTTTGCTTCATCAAACGATAAAAGGATGTCAGCTGAGCATTCTGTCCAAATTTGAAGGCAATCGGTTGAATAGTTTTTGAGAAATCGTGCACACCATCAAAAAAGGACCATCGCGCGTCGAGGGGGGTGGGAGGCGGATTTTTTGATGAAATTGTTTAAACATTTTTTTGTATGTAGTAAACAGATCAATAAAACCATATGCCAAGTTTCACAAGTTTTCCGTTGTATACTTTCTTCACAAAAAAATTCCCAAAAAGCGGTAAATTTTGCGAAAAAAAAGACAATCCCCCCTTAATGCGTCAGGGTATATCTGTATTTGTTTTTATGTAATTGTTCATGTGCATAGGTGTGGGCGTGAGTACATGTGTATGTATGTGTGCGCGCGTAGAAATGTGATTGCGTATTTGCATGTGAGCCTTTATGACAAACTGCCATGACAAAATTAATACAAAAAATAATCCATTCTAAGGAATGGATGTGCAGTAGAAATAAAAAAAATATATGGGTCTACTGAATCACTAGAATCTATTTCCATTGAGGGAAACATCTGGAAAACAAAGACCAATTTATTTACTTATCCTACACAGTCAGATAAAGTTTATGAATGGGAAATATCAGCGAAGTTTTCAGAAGAAATAATTTTCCCTATCATGAGTATCGAGCGGAAATTAGTTGCTATAAAAATGTCGAGAAAACCGGTTGGGACTGTTCACACTTATGCGCTAGCATTACTCCATGTATGAGTGAAACCATGAGTAATTGTTCGTATCTATGTAAAAAGTTTCTTTAATTTCATAAATAAATACTGTCTTATGTTTGTCTGCATATTTGTGTTCATCGTTGATTTTTTATTTGCTAATGCCCTCACGCTTTTTCCCAATGTGGGTTCGATAATATTATTCGATCGATGTATACCCATGTACGTATTGCAAACTGGCTTGGTATTGGCACTGTACTGGTGCCAGAGCTGCCAATACTGGCAGGCATCTGGTACTTGGACGAGAGCCAAGCCTTGCCCAAGTCGGAATGAGTATTGAGACAACGTTGGTTTGTTAACACCGGTCCAAGTAATGGCGGCGTGAGTCGGCCCGACACTGTTTACGGGTATTGGCTCAGAATAAGTGCCCAGTTTTGGGCCAGATATCATTGCCAGTCTTGAGACAAACCCTAAATCAGTACTTTGCCGGTACATGCCCGTGTATAGACTGAGGACTTGGCTTAGTCTTGGCTCAGTACTGATGCCAGGGCTGCTAATACGGGCAGGCTCCCAAGGGCCAAGCCTTGCCCAAGTCGGAATCACTATTGAGACAAAATTGGTTTGTTAACACCGGTCCAAGTTATGGCGGCGTGAATCGGCCCGACACTGTTTACGGGTATTGGCTCAGAATAAGTGCCCAGTTTTGGGCCAGATATTGTAGCCAGTCTTGAGACAAACAGTAAATCAGTACTTTGCTGGTATATGGCCATGTATAGACTGGAAACTTGGCTCAGTACTGACGCCAGTACTGGCCGGATACTGAATGCTAATATTGGGTCAGATCGTGTAAACAATACTGGCCCAATTCCGAAATGATAACACCGGTCCTCCGCTTGGCAAGCGTTGGCATAGTATTGGTGACTAGTACCGGCTGCCAATATTGGGCCAGAGTTGCGGCGTGTTCCCGGTCACCGGCATCAGATAAACATCGGCTGGTTGCCGAAAATATTTCCACCGCAGTAGTTTTTTTTTCCCGATCGTATCTAAAAAATATCTGAAATAAAAAAAATTATTTCATTGCACCCAGTTCTAAAAATTATATTAGTAAAAATTTGAAAAATATTTACCATTCATACGTTTGTACGTTATTGTCGCACTGAAGGATTTTTTCGTTATACCGTTCGCGCCTGGTTTCCCCGTGGCCGAGTATTTTTCCTGCACCGCCTTTGATATCAGGCCAGCGATCACATTGCGGATAACACCTTTTCCGTCGGTCGGTGAACCCACCAAGGATCTCATCACCTCCATCTAAACAGAATTGAAAAATATAGCCACTTCCAGAGTATTTAGTATGAATTAAGATACTCTTCTGTAATTTTACATCAGCATACATAATTTCGGTCAAAGTAAATAACATTGTATTTACCAAAGCGTTTTCTTTCCCCTTGTCCTCCGAGACTCCCTGATCAAATTGAACAAATTCTTTAAAATAAATGATAGAATAAGTAAAGAAAATATAAGAGACAGAGAGAGAGAGAGAGAGAGAGAGAGAGAGAGAGAGAGACAGAAAGATAGCGCAGTCCCACAGCAAGTAAGGAACGGAGAGAAAATAAATGAATTGTTTATTATGCCTTAACATGCAGTAGACAAAAAATACAAAATAAAATGAAAAAACAAGTAAAAGAAAAATTCTTTGTATATCTTACCTGGTTCACCTTATAGAACGTTCGAATTTTTATAGCACACTTAGAGCACTCGAATTCGTGTTAAGACGAGAAAAATTAATTTATAATAATAGAAAAAGTGTACTGTATAAAAACGAATGGGAATAGATGAAAAGCACTTGGGGATTGAAACAAGTTCACACGTAGACGGCACGAGAAAGACTGATGCCCAACGCTGCCAAAGAAATCCTAATTCTTTGTTGACGCTGAGCGTGGATCAGCGTGTGGGTATATAGGTGCATATACTCACACGAAGTGTATACTTGCCGCGGAGGGACAGTATGCGGGAAGAAAACAATCTTCAACCGTGTGCGCCCGACGTAGCGAATGACCACTGACACACACGCATTGTGTCGAGGCATAACAATGTCTGCCTCGACGCAAGAAGGCGCGAGAGCCGCCAGAGTCGCGGCGTACGTTCAGAACGAACACGCGAAATAGTGAAATAAAATTACATCGTCTACTTAGCCAATTTATGGATATCCGTAAGGAGACAGAAGAGTCCAGAGGAGTCTGTAATGGTTCGGGATTCTCTCCAAATGTTATAGCAACTTTACTTTTACAATACTTTGTGTAAAAAAATCACCACAGTATCTTGATATATGCAAAAATTAGAGCAGTTTGACATATTTCGAAAGTGTCCAAAATTCATTCCCTAAATTCCCTAAATTCAATACCAGCCGTCATTTCATGATACTCTATTTGTAAAAAAAAAAATTTACAAAATTCTGAAATTTTTTGCAAATTAACGTGGTCACAGACATTTCTTTTAAATTAAAAAATGCTGTTAAATTTGTAATTTTTTAGTTCTCTCGACAAAATTTGCAGGGAATAAAGAGATTGTACAGATTAACATCTGAGCGACACAGGAGCCCTTCAACCCAAACCGTTCTCGAGTTACAGACGTTTTAATTTTACAGTGCCAGAACGTACATGCGTGCGCATACGCACACAGGCGCACATGCATGCAGACATTGTTTGTGAATTTGATTTTTCGAGGTTTTGGGACATTTTGAGCACGTTGATATTGAAAACTGAAAAAAAATGTTTTCATCGTCACAAAGTTTCTCTATGAGGAAGCAAAACTTACATTTTTCATTCAATCCATATTTTTTGGACTGGCACCGTACTGATAAAATTGTCTGCCAATACCGAGGCAGTACTAAACCGAAGACTCGTTAACCAAGACTGGAATGGTAATGTTGCCACTGCTGGGGCAGTACTTCCAGCCAAGACCCACCCAACCTTCGTTACCATGACTGGCACTGTACTAATAACATTGTTTACTAATACTGGGGCAGTGCTTAACCGAAGACTCGGTAACTAAGACTGGCATGGTACTGTTGCCAATGCCGGGGGACTACTTCCAGCCGAGACGCAACCAACCTTGCTTACTAAGACTGGCACTGTACTAATAAAATTGTTTATCAATACTAGGACAGTATTTAACCCAAGACTCGGTGACCATCACTGGCATGGTACTGTTGCCAATGCTGGGGCAGTACTTCCAGCCGAGACTGAACCAACCTTGGTTACTAAGACTGGCACTGAACTAATAAAATTGTTTACCAATACTGGGGAAGTACTTAACCCAAGACTCGGTAACCAAGACTGGCATGGTACTGTTGCCAATGCTGGCGCAGTACCTCCAGCCGAGACTGAACCAACCTCGGTTACCAAGACTGGCATGGTACTGTTGCCAATGCTAGGGCAGTACCTTCAGCCGAGACTCAACCAACCTTGGTTACCAAGACTGGCACCGAACTAATAAAATTGTTTACCAATACTGGGGCAGTACTTAACCCAAGACTCGGTAACCAAGACTGGCGTGGTACTGTTGCCAATGCTAGCGCAGTACCTCCAGCCGAGACTGAATCAACCTTGGTTACCAAGACTGGCACCGAACTAATAAAATTGTTTACCAATACTGGGGCAGTGCTTAACCCAAGACTCGGTAACCAAGACTGGCATGGTACTGTTGCCAATGCTAGCGCAGTACCTCCAGCCGAGACTGAACCAACCTTGGTTACCAAGACTGGCACTGAACTAATAAAATTGTTTACCAATACTGGGGAAGTACTTAACCCAAGACTCGGTAACTAAGACTGGCGTGGTACTGTTGCCAATGCTAGCGCAGTACCTTCAGCCGAGACTGAACCAACCTTGGTTACCAAGACTGGCGCCGCACTGATAAAATTGTTTACCAATACTGGGGCAGTACTACACCCAAGACTGGGTAGCTAAGACGGGCATGGCACTGATACGTTCAGTTGTCAGTACTGGCGTAGTACCTCCAGCCGAGACTCAACCATACGTGGTAACCAGGACTGGCACCCTACTGATAAAATAGTTTACCATTACTGGGCCAGTACTTCACCCAAGACTCAGTAACCCAGACTGGGACGGTGCTGATACGTTCGGTTTCCAATACTGGGGCAGTACCGCCAACTGAGAGTCGGTCGCCAGAACTTGCACAACTCTGGGCCGTATTGGCAACTCTGGCGGAATACCGACATTCGCACATGGGTATAATCGATTTGAATAATTAAAATACCATCAACCATGTAGCCTAAGCTATTTATACTGGTTTATCGCCATAATATAATGGCCAAGTCGTACGAACGTATAAAAAGAATTAATACATTTTCACTGTAATCCGGATTTATCATCGGAAAACCGAAAAAGCAATTTTTTGCCACCTTTTGGGAGAAACCGGACGATCCTTCGATATGCAAGTAAATGTTGACGTTTCGTCCTTCCTTTCCCCATCATACGTCACACCGAACTGAGCAAAAGACTCGAACGAACCAAACCACCGTTGCACACACACCCACACGAGCACACGGTATCGAGATGTAATCTTCTCAATTCAGTTATTCATCGCTCTATGGTCTCGCGCGAAATAATTTGCAAATAAATTGAAAAATTTCCATGTTCGATGACTCGTCGCTATATCTCGAGTTTGAGGATTGAGGATGTGTGTGGGTGTTTATACATTTGCATTGCGAAGCCAAATCCATAGGATTCGGACACTTCGGACCGTGCACGCGTTGACCAGAAAATACAGAGTGGGTTTCATACGTGGACCCTCCGAGGAATGCATAATATTCATGTGGACTCTCAGAACAGGCGACGAATCCTCGAAGTAATCATTGCAAATCGCACAGCCTCGCATCTATACTCTCTTCTTTCTATCAGACCAAGCTTCGTTCTCGTGGAAACGAGAAGCAACGCGAGCTTTTAATCCAGAGGTGATTAAGGGGTTAGGCCACAGTAACGAGTATAAAATCATGTGCGAAATAAATTTTTTTTTTCGTATGAAAAAGTGATTCACTCATAAAATTAATTACCCATCTATTTAGTATGAAAATCAAGCTGTTAGAAAATATACATATATTTTCTTTTCGATGTACAAAATGGCCGACTACTGATATTTTCTTTTGTAATCTTTTTTTAGGCGCCCCGCGGCGTGACATTTAGCATCCATAATTTTTTACCTAGAACAAAAAACAAAAATTCTCTCCAATCTACATTAGAATACCTAGAGAAGTACGTACGGCATTTTAAAAAATTGTTTTATTCAAAAGTGGTAGGTATTTGAATTGTAGGCATTTGAATGAATTTTCAGTGAAAAATTTCGTATCAAACTGCTCGTAAAATGAAAAGCTTTTCGATTAATCACAAATTCCGTACGTACTTCTCTGCGAAATTCAATTAGAAACGTAACTTTTAAATTTGAAGTAAATCGAGTGAAAATTGTTGAAGTTATTTGTCACGCCAATTGGAAAAAAGCTGTTTCGAGAAAAACGTCGGTGAAAAAAAATGTTCTTGCTGTAAAGCGAATAGTAACTTATTCTTATAACGATAAAGCACTGTTTTAGCCAAGAAAATCGATTTTTTTAAAATTCTATTGTGGCCTTACCCCTTAAGGATACCAAATAGCTGGAAAATCATATTGGAAATATAATGCGCTTATGTGTGTGCGTTTGCGTGCGTGTGTGTGTGTGTGTGTGTGTGTGTGTGTGTGTGTGTGTGTGTGCGCGCGCGCGCGCGCGTGTGTGTGTATGCGTGTGTGTGTGTGTGTGCGCGCGCGTGTGTGCGTGTGTGTGTGTGCGTGTGCGTGTGTGGGGGGGGGGGGGGGTGATCGTGGGTGTGTGTGTGTGTGTGTGTGTGTGTGTGTGCGCGTGCGTGCGTGCGTGCGTGCGTGTGTGTGTGTGTCGGTGTGTGTGTGTGTGTGTGTGTGTGTGTGTGTGTGTGTGTGTGTGTGTGTGTGTGTGTGGGTGGGTGTGTGAGTAGGAGTGTGTGTGACATGCTCCAATTATACGGATCGCTGTCCGAATTAATTTTGAATATTTATTGGAATGAATCTGAATTTTAATGATCACAGAAATTGCTGGCTAAATGGAATAAGATTGGTAAAAAAATCGTAGGCATTGAACTGTAGGGAAATAATCATTACTACAGATTTATGGAGGATTTGTAGCTTCGGTTTTAAAAAACATTAATGTGTATAGGGAAAGGACAAAACAGGGGGTGCGAAAATACCCTGTGTCGGTTTTGTAACAGGGAGAAAGAAAGTTTGGAATACCCGCTTGAATGTAAAAAAATTGAAGGAAAAATGAATAGGGGAGTGATATGTGGTGGGGAAAAATACCGAAGGAACTGTACGGGCCGAGGGGAAAATGTGAAATTAATAGAGGAATGAAGGGGAAACCGAGAAAAGAATTGTATGAGTATTTGAGATTGTTCGAGTGGGTGGTAAAAGGGACGGCATAAGGGAGAAAAAGAATGAAGGACTAAAGAAAAATACAGAAAAAACGAAACGTAACTGAATAACCGAAAGGGAAACGTGTGAAAAGGTGAATACATGGGGGGACTATGTGAAAACCCTCAAGGGCTTTTGGAAATAAAGAACTAATCACGTAACTATGGATATTCAATTTTCTATGAAATAAAAATGTACAGTGCTGAATAAATTCGCGAAGTCAAAAAAATGCTTTATTAATCAAATTAATAAAACAAAGTAGTTGGTAGATTTTATACAATATCTTGATTATTATTATGATTTATTTGTTTGTTAATTTTTATTGTACATTTTTGTTCCACAAACTATTTTTAGGCTGGGAAAAGATTATTCTGCGATTCGAAAATTGTTTCTTCGTTTTGTACCGTTTATTTATAACTATTGTGCTTTTTTTCGTAATGACGAATAAGTAATGGCGTTAATTTTGAACCGAAGGCCGAAATGCTTTCTACATAAAAGTTGGGAGTTTTTTGCTCCTCTGTTCAAATCTTGCGATTTTTCATTAGTGGCATTAATTCAAAAGTCATCATCATGAACAGTTCTTTCATTTCAATAAAATTTATGGATTATAGTATGATAATCATTTTTTATTTGGTACAAAAAATGCAAAATAAATTTACTGTCCATTGCACAATTTAAAAATGTATTTCTTACTTTCGATTTTTCTTTCCAATGCAATTGTTGAATCAATCCAAAAGTCGGTGTAATGACAAAAGGCAAAGAGTGCAAGTCGGAGTCCTGAGGCTCTAAAAGAATGCACTTCGTGAATCTTTCGATATTCTCCGTTGTAACTCGATGAATGTGAGTGATATTTCGCCACGACTCGGTTCTGGGCAATCGACAATCGTGGAATGTCTCCGGCTCGATTTTTCGTGCTGGAAACTTTTACATCGCCGACCTCCCCGAGATTACGAATATTCGATTGTCGTTCGTTCCGCCCTTTCTGCCTTGGAATCCCATTTTCACAAAAGAGAGGTCTATTCTTTTTCCTCTGCCTTTTTTTCTTGTGACGAGAGTGCCTGTTGCTATATATACGTCTATTTATAGACCGAAGGCATTGAAACATTATCTTTTATTCGAAGACAAACAATATGAATGTGATTGTTATTATTTTGGTCATTGGTGGATAATAAATTAATGAATTAATTGAATAACAACAATAGAATAACAAGTAAATTAATAAATAAAAATGAAATAATACGATAAGTAAATAAAATAATAATAAACCGAATAAATAATAATTGATTATTTAATGAATAAAAAAATACTAAGAAGCTAACAATAAAGTCAATGATACATGACGTCTACTTATGGATCGACGGGATCCAAACTTTAACTTTTATTCTAATAAACAATATTAATATGAATGTTTCTATTTTGGTAATCGGTGGATGATAAATTAATGGAGTGATATAATAATACTATAATAACAATAGAATAAATAAATAATAGTAAAAATAGGGATGTATGAACAGCCTTGAAGGGTATACCATGCAAATAACAAACTACGACTACTAAGAATAATAAAAATAATAAAAAATGAAAAGGAAAATCTAATAACACAGCGAACGGGCTATACTGAATGAAAAAAATTAAATGAATAATATCAAAATGAAAGTCATATCATAAGAACGTAAAAAATGCACTAAATAGATAATATTGAATGAATTCATTAATTAATAAATAGAGCATCAACAAAATAAATAATAATAGAAATAATACGATAATATAATATTCATACGAATGAATAGTGATAAATTAATATATCAATCTAATGAATTGATTAATAATTAACAATAAGATTAATAAAATTGATAGACCGAAAGGATCGCAACTTTAGTTTTTATTCAAATAAAAAAATAGATAGGAAGTTGATAAATAAATATAATAGATCTATGTATATGTACCTATACATTTTTCATACAATTAACTTTTTAAATTATATTATTTAGTATATGATTTTACTGTGTTATTAGTAAATATTTTTATCTGCGACTAAATGCCTCTCCTTTTCTTGTTCCGTCACTACTATATATATATATATATATATATATATATACACATAGGGACCGTTCAACTCCCAACATTCTTAATGCTGGAAGTTCAACGCAAATTGGCAGCAATTTAAAAAAAAAACAAAATTCATTTATTTTTCTTGAATGGGTAACTTTTTTTTTTCCTTTTCGAGCGAAACAATCATCCAAATCGAAATTAGCATAATCGTGAATGAAAATATTTATGCCGGATGAGGATTTGCGATGAAGACACATTCCCTGAATGTAATGTATGCGCGCTTTCGTTTGACACGGGGCGACACCTTTTTTTATACATTAGTTCCCACTCGTGACGTCAGCCCCGTTACTTTGTCATTTGTTACCGCCCTGTGTCTGGGGGATTGTTGTTCGGTAATTTTTCTTCACTACCCCCCCCCCCTCCCTGCTTTCACTGTCTCTCTCTTTGTCTCTCTCTAACTCTCTATTTCACAAACAACCCTAAAACCTGGACGAAATCCGAGACGCAACATGGAGGCACGGTGAAAAAGAAAAATCATCGAAAACGCCTCACGTCAAACTCAGGCACCCCCCGCGTCTTCCCCAGGGGAATAACAAAATACTTGCGGCCAATGCGGAAGTGCCACATTTTCCGCGGGATTGATTCGCGCCATTTTTTGTTTTACTATTCGCGCCCTTTCTCAAAGACTTTCCGGGCTTTCTGCTTTTTCTACTTCAGAATTATTCGCGATTACAAGTGATTTTTTTTTGTGAACTTGCGCCCGATCAGAATAACAGGCCGATAATTGATGAATGAAATGTGAGAATCGGAAATGAAAATAAAAGTGTCCGGTTCGATGGAGTGGGAATGATTAGTATACTATAATATTGGTTTTGAAAAAAGTGGTTTTTCGACTTTTACAACTGGACATAAGGCTTTGATAAATATGTGGATAGATATGCTGGAATTTCAGTTTAGTAAATAGTCCACCCAAATTAGCGTTTTTGGGAGAAATGATTTATAAAGAGTTCAAATTTTGTGTACGAGCTCTTGATATAAGCCGAAACAAATATCCGAAGAGTTCCCACCTCTCCGGTGGATGCATCATCCCCTAAGTTGAGAAAGACTACCACCAACAGGTACTTTATTTTAATTTTTTCAATTTTTCTAACGAACCGTTACTCAAACGGGAAAAAAGTATAGAATAAAAAATATCCGCCATAAAGCTTTTCATAAAACATGTTCTATTGACTTTGCAGCTAATCCCCACTCAACTCTCACAATTAACGTTTCAAGTGGGCGGTTGTTTGGAGCGCGCAGTCAAAAATTAGTTGAAACTATTATTTGAAAGCAGATATCGCGAAAACGGTTTGTTTGGCGAGAAAAATGAATACGGACGAACTTGTAGAGCGGAATGCCCTCTGCGAAATGCATATTTTTCGATTAAAAGAACTATAGTTGAGGTATTTTTTCTTTTTGCGTTTTGCAAGCGTGCATTTGTTATTTTGATGTATTCTTCATTTTTCTACAATTTGATGAATTTTTTGTATTGGAACGTACTTTTCATGTTTTTGTGTGTGTGTGTGTGTGTGTGTGTGTGTATATATATATATATATATATATATATATATATATATATATATATATATATATATATATATATATATATATATCACTAATCACTTTTTTTCGCGCCAAATATTTTTATATACAGGGTGTCCAATAGGAAGTTGCTGAAACTAATAGACTGTCATTTTAAAACACGTGCACTAAATCAGAAAAGCCAAATTGCTTTAAATAGAAGAAACTCTGCAGTTTTAAACGCACATAAATAAAACCCAGTCAAATATTTTTTATGTCAATTTATTACATCTTATCAAAATAACGAAAAAGTACAGTGATTAATGATAGATATTTTCGAAGTACGAACCGTTAGATTGTGCACAAAAATCAATTCTCTTTTGAAAACTGTGAAAAACTGTGTCCAACATATCGTTCGTAATGCCGTGAACCACTTCCTGGATGGCCGCGATCAGACCGATTACTCGAGTCCCATATACGCGATGAATAGCTTCAAACACCTCATGAGTCCGGTGCGGCGTCGCTCCATCTTGCATGAAGTAAACATTTTTAACCAGTCCCCTCTTTTTTGCATAAGGGAAGAATTTCGTTTCCAAAAGCTGTTTGTAACTCTCTCCTGTTACCGTGGATTCCAAGAATTGCAAATAAATTACTTTTACTGAAATCGCTGCCCATGCCGTTACTTTCTGTGGATGAAGGGACTTCGCTAGCGATATGTTGGGATTTTCCGTTCCCCAAAACCGGTAATTTTGCTTGTTTACGTACCCATTATCCAAAAATGTGCTTCATCGGAATAAATAATCAATTTCTCATTAAGTTCTTCGGCTTCAAACATTCCCGTAATAGTGTTACAAAATTCGATGCGTTTCGTCATGGCATGTTCAGTTAACAATTGATGAGTGCTTATTTTATACGGATGAAACTTTAAAAAATATTTCAAAATGTTGTGTAATGATGATTTGGTTATTTTTAATGCTTGAGCAGCTTTCCGAATCGAATCATTTGGATTTTGTTTGAAATAATTCTCAACTTCGTTGATTTTCTCTGGTGTAGTCACCGAAACAGATGGACCTGGCAACTCGTGTCTACGGTCCTGGAGTGTACCATACTTCACGAAGTTATCGATTATCCTACAAAAATTAACGTAAAATTACTTCAATGCAGTTTAATTGAATTGAAACACAAGTTGTGTGATAGATGAATATGAATAAATATTCAATTCTTACCTTTTCAGAGTGTTTTCGCTGGCAACTCTATGACTTCCAAACTTAGTACGAAACCCTCTATACGCATTACTATAAATTTTTCCCCTCGAGAAGAAGCACTCAATAAGATATACTTTTTCTTCCGTGGTGAGCTCAGTCATTTTGACGCGCGCGTACTTGCTTCAACCACGGTTGGAATAAAACTGCGGGGCCTCAGGTATGCGCCTTAGAAAAAGGGACCCCTATTGAATTCATGGAGGGAAGAGACACTTATTTAGTTTTAGCAACTTCCTATTGGATACCCTGTACATGTACTTCCCGCTCCATCGAACCGGACACTTTTATTTTCATCTCTACTTATAATAAAATCCTCATAAAATACAAATAAATACAAGTTGTAAATATGGCAAAATCTGACAGCGAAAATGACACTATTCGGCACTGAAAATCGAATCATTTTCAAGATCAATCGAAGTACTCACGGTGACCATTTCAATATCTGCAACTCGCGAGAAACATACTTCGAGCTAATATGATAACACACGACGAGGAATATATTTGGTTTTGGTCGAGTAAGCTTTATTTCCGCTAGCGCCAGTCGTGCCAAGAAAAATATCTACGTTATCTCACATCAGCTCGGCACTTCTCTTACAACTACCGCGGCATGTTGCCCGACCGTCGGCTGAGAAAAGGAAATCATTCCCGACCAAGCTCGCCTTCCGTCGATGCAGGTCAGAAAGCCATTGACATTACGAGTACTCGAACCACTTTTTATCGTAGCCCAGGGCTTCAAAGCGATATCGGGAAGGGCTAAAGAACTCTTTAGATTACAATCATTCTCGAAATTCGGCGTTTTTTGTTCTTTTTTTTTATTGTGGGTGTTTCTCGTTGGAAAATGTGAGGGTTTTTGTACTTTTCTTTCAAATTTGCAAAAATATTTCGTCTTTTACTCCGTTGGAATGAGGGTATTATTATTTTTTTTTTGCAAATATTTTATTATTCTCCTCCTGCGTAAGCGTTTTTCGACATTATTTTAAAAACTTTTTTTAACCTTTCATCGACATTTGATTTTTCTACATTTTTTAAACCTTTGGTAGTCGTTTAATTTATAAATTTAATTTCTGATTTTTCGTTTTTAACTTTAAATCAATATTTTTTATTAAATTTAATTTCGAAGTTGAATTAATGTTTAACGAATCCTGTTGAATTTTAATTTTTACTTTAATTTAAATTCAATTTTTATTTAACTTTTTCAATTTTCATTTCAATTTTGATACAATTATCAATTATTCTTTTATTTTCTATTTATCTTTGAATTTTGGTTCAAGTTTCATTCGATTTTTCATTTTTCGTTGATAAATTGATTTACTTGGAACGATTTGGGAAAGGAAAATAGTAATTTCGCTTGGCAAAAAAAATGCAATAATCTCCGTCGATAGAACAAGTTCATACTGAAAATTCCTCCGCGTTTAATTCTTTGTGAATTTTGTCATTCAAAATATTTGGGTCCACAACCCGAAAACCCGTTTGACCAAAAAAATGGAATGGGCTCCGTCGGTAAAACTGTTCACAATAATTTCCTCAATATTTCACACGACAGATCTTCGGTGGCCATCGAAGCCCAACTTTTCCCTAAAAAAACAACTTTATTTTGGAAACCTCGACGAACCGATGTGAAAAAATGGTTGATTAAAGAAGCGGAATTATTCGGTCGGTAAAACAGAACATGCTCGTGGCCTTGATCCTCCCCGAGGCCCGAGGCTCAATGGCCAAATGTCGACAATTGTTTGCTAACGAGTGAGCTCACTGCCATCTGTTTACCGTTGCCCGGACCGCTTAATCCCATCGGAAACCCTATCCGTTTGCAATTTAAACGAGAATTCGTCATCGGTGGATGGTCCTGCCGATAGGGCTCGTACGTACGGAAACAAATTGGCCTACCTTAAGCCCCTTTGTAGCCTGCGGTATCGAGCTCGCTACAGAAAACGTACGAAATGCAATTAATTAAATGCGCACGCTGATCCATCGATGAGAGGATCTCTGAGCTATTACGAAACTTCCTCGCCATCAATTAGTAGCGTAACCAACGAGGATCGTCTTTTATCGATCCTCGATGTTCTTAATGGAATCACGCAATCGTAAGGACCCCATCAATAGCTTGGCGCTACCAATATGGGGATTATGTATTTACGAGCAATATTCATGAGCATAAGTATACGCGATCAAAGCGAGTGGCTTCAAATCCATTTTCGATAAATACTAGAGTATACGTTTAAATTACTCAATTATTTTGATAGATGTAATCATTTTATATTCATCATCTCATATTGATTCAATCATTTCAATGGTAATACATTTAAAAACATGAAAAATAATTCTTTCAATATTTCTAGAATTCATTTTCGAATTCAAAATTGAATTTTGATAGGTAATTCCAATTAACGAAAAAAATCATGTTAGATATGCTAAACAGATTGTCTGTTAATTATTATAATTTTTTGAATAATTTTTATTTATTCTTAAGTCAATAGTGCTTTAGCTCGATTCTGTGTAGACTGAGCTCAGCATATCTAAAAGTAATGAAAGAAAAAACCCCCAATCACATTTAAATAAAAACATTTTCCGGGGTTTGTATGGGTTTTTAATTTTTGTTTGATTTTAGAATTTATTTTAGAATTTTTGTTTAGGAAATATAAAAGAATTGAAATACTTGAATACTAGAGTGGCCTGGAAAAAATCATTTTCAGAAATTCTTAATTCTTCTCAAACTAATGTGATAATTTTTAGCCAATTGCAACAAAATAAAGATTTTATAGAATATGAATAGTCCTCATTCCAATCTAATGATGATTGCTATGTTGATAATCGCATTTTCAAATTATCAACATGCCCTTATGGAAGTACAGCACGAAAAATAGTATGGAAAATCTTCGTCCCGTGTAGCTAGAGCTCAGAAGGTTGTAAAGGCCATTAAAATGAGCCTTGCAACTTTTTAGCGCAAGCATTGCCTCGGGCTTTTCGTTCATGAAAAAGAGGATCGAAAGTATCTTTTATTCGAGCATTTTCCATTGAACGCGAAGGAGACTCCAGAATTCTCCACATTTCTCTTTCCTTTCATGTATCCCTCCATTTCATACCCTCGTTTCAATCCCCTTTCATCACTCGGCAACGTAACAAGGAAGCACTCGGGAAAGTGTATTATTCGGTCGGCAAACTTATTAATTACTATTAAGCCTGTTCTGAGAGCTTATATAATTTTTCAAACTTGTTCAGCCCATTGGTAGTCTATTTACGCCCTCGGGATCCGGGGACTCGATGTGGAGTTTAAAGAGTCCGAAATGATTTAACGAAGGTAAATTCTTGATGAAATTTCATGGACCAACTTTTACCAAACAAGTCAGCCGAACATATAATTATGAATAATAATTTTGAAAGTATTTAAAATAACTGGTTCTTTCTACCAATAATGGACTTGAGGCAGTTTTAATTTGGTCGCTGTTTTTACTCTTCCGAAATAATCACTTTTAATTATACATAATTGAAGAATATTGTGATTGAGATATCACAGAAACGTCCCGAAAAAAGGGATTGCAATTTTTTTCCATAATTTTATTATTTCTGTTTGTTCAATAATTTTTTATATAATTCTCTTTACCTTGTTCTTTTTATCGGTCATTATGATATCTTCAACCTCCAAATAACCTAAACCTAAAAGCCAAATTGATTGAATTCTGCTTCGATTTCCGAGAAAGCCTGCTTCACACGACTGAGTGGCTCCATTGTCTTTTTGATTCTAGGACACCATGATAGAAAGTACAACGATAAAATGAACGTCACCATAGCTCTGGACGATTATGGGATGGATGTAGCAGCTGGAGTCACGGGCACGAATCACGTTTGGCGGAATTCGAGCACATACGAAAGCCCATTGAGCTGCGACGAATTTTTGCCCACCGATAGCGTGCTCGCAGCTACTTGGTTTCAGACGACCGTCTATTTTCTTTACTCGATCATATTCGTGGTCGCATTGTTGGGCAACGGTCTTGTATGTTACGTCGTATACAGTAGTCCTCGGATGAAGACGGTGACGAATTTTTTTATCGTCAATCTCGCGGTAGGTGACATACTGATGGCTGTATTTTGCGTACCTACGAGCTTCGTCAGCACTCTCATACTGCAGTACTGGCCCTTTGGACACGAGCTCTGTCCGATCGTCAATTATTCGCAGGTAAACAAAATCAACACTCGTTTATCGACGATGTTTCGCCCTATATCGAAAAGTTGCGTAAAAAATAGAAAATCCATACTAAACGGTTGTTAAAGTTAACGATCTGCAGTTCCAAAACTATTCCGGTACGCATGGTATGCTAGAGATACAGGGTAATCAAAAATCTCATTAGAACTTTATAGGACAGATTGCTCGTGGAATTCTGAAAAGAAAAGTCCTCATGCATTTTTCTCTCCGATTCACCATTGGTGATATATTGGTTACTTGATGATAGCCAATCTAGCACACCAGCCGGCCTGAACGTACCAAGTGGGCGTGGCAGGCGTGCAGCGAGTGGGTACGCGGCGCCCCTCCTAGCCGCGTCAAACGCGGTGGGGAGCATTCGGCGCGCCGGATTGGCTATCATGAATTAATCGATATCTCAACAACGACGCATGGCAGAAAAAAATCGATCAGGACTTTTCTCTGCAGAATTTCGCGGTCTATCTCTTCTGTGAGGTTGCGAGTCGACCTTCGGAACATCCTGCATATATTTATTTTCAACCGCGTAGCAGAGGCTTATGTAACGTAATATAAACAAACACTATAAGGTTTGGGTCGCGTTACAGCAAAATAGATCAATCATACAGGCGGTAACTTGAAGGGCACGGATTTTTATTGTACATACGAGAGCTATGGGTGTTAATCTCAACAACAATATGTGTTCAGGCAGTGTCGGTACTCGTGAGCGCTTACACACTGGTTGCCATCAGCATTGATCGATACGTCGCGATAATGTGGCCGCTGAGGCCACGTATGAGCAAGACCCAAGCAAAGCTATCGATTCTGGCGGTATGGTCGGTCGCGCTGATAGCCTCATCGCCGATTCCTGTTGTCTCCCGCCTTCATCAGCCCAACGAACGATACCGGAAATGCGATCAATACATCTGCCAGGAGTACTGGCCATCCTTGCAGCAGAGGTAAGACAAGAAAAATGCCTTGCTCCTCCACCCAAGAATTGACACTCGAGTTAAGCTTTCCAAAGCACTTTCACTCTGTAACCGTAACCGCACCACGTCAAAGCTCTGGAACTTTTCCACTTTTCAAGACAATTTAAAATGCTGCTAGGATCCTGGTATGCTAAGACGCTTAAGTACCTCACCAGAGCTACAAGTCCGAATGATCGTACTTCACTTGAGTTGCAAGCATTATCCCAGATATTCCTATCCACTTTTGAACTAAATGCCTACTTGAGATGGCTGTACAGTATTTTTCGCTTTTAATGAACTGCATCTTCATGTCCGTTTGCGGGATTGACTTAAATTCGAATACAACGAAGCAAAGCTCATAAATCAGCTTGCTTTAGCGATTGCCCTTCTTCTGCGTGTGAGCACGTGTGTGCGCCTGTACAGGAAAATATACATTTTTTTGCAGATATTACTACTCAATAGCACTTCTCGTTGTGCAATATCTCATCCCGCTGATCGTCCTAATGTTCACGTACAGCAGTATCGCGATCAGAGTGTGGGGTAAACATCCACCAGGCGAAGCGGAAAATACAAGGGACCAGAGAATGGCACGATCGAAAAGAAAGGTAAGTGAAACACATTGAGTTCTAGCGTACTCGTGACATCAATGTCAGAAAAAATTGATCAGACACTTCGGCAGCCTCGAACCCTTCCCTATGTTCGTCAAGTCAAGCAGTGTCGGCCTGGGCCAATACTTGGATGGGCGACCATTTAGACGCGTAAGGGTAAATGTAACTGCCCGGATCGGCACAGGTTTTCGATGATTTCCCCGTGCCCTCGTGCAAATGCGATGCAGCATTAGGAAAGACTGGCAGCACTTCGGATTTTCAGGGTACTGAAAACACTGGTGACAATTTTAAGCCAAAAGTAAGGGCAAGAGATCATTAATCATTGTAAGGGCAAGAGATCATTAAAACTCGCAGACATACGCTGAGTAAGGAAGACTCGGGTTGACTGAAATCCGTCCTTGAAGGACGCCAACGAATTGTTCACTGAAAAAATAGAATCCTCGGTTATTTTGAAAATTTCTTATTCCAGCGAACTAATGAGTAGTGGAATTCATGAAATATTTTGGTCCTCCGTCCCAATATTTCGATGGCCACCTATGAATGAACAATTCCGTTGATCCAAGGCACTTTCGTTCGGGGTAAAAAGGAACATTAGAACTTTGGAGCAAAGTACAATTATGGCCAGTTTCCTAACTACAGCGAGTTTACCAACTAACGTTTTCGTCGTGTTTGGGTATGTGTGGGTAGAACGAATACCAAGAAAAACAAGGTGACTCAGGAAAAATTCAAGGGTGTCCCATTCATTTCCAACTGTTGGCAAAGAAGTTTCACCCTTCCATGGACCCACTGATTTTGCATTCAGTCTGGGCCATCCATTACTTCGCGCACTCAAGAAGTCTTCGATACGCAGCTACAAAAAACCTTCACCTCCATCAATTCCTCCACCTTCACAACGTCCATATCCGTAAGTGCTTATCGACACTTTTTGGCCGATAAAAAAGAGTGAAAAATATGATTGGGGATGAAAATGTATTAATTCGCCGATGGCACGTTCGGGAGCGGTTTAATCGGATTCCCAGCTGGAATTCCATCTTAATAGCAGTATGATGGAGTATCCAGCGCGGAGCTCGATAAATTCCTTCGGGATGTCGATTATTGTTCCGGTACCTTCTTACCAGCATGCTCGTGGCGACCAGTTCCGTCGTCGGTCTCGTCCTGCTCGATAAGCTGCTCATGGAGCCCTCACTTCGTTAGAGCTGCCGTTACACAGCCCTCGGATACGTTTTAAATTACCTTCATCGAGTGCCATTGATGATCGTTATTTTCTTCTTCTCCTTCAACGAAATTTAGTGCTTCTTTCATTCCTATTTTTCGGATGTCTTGCACTAGATTTTGGTACTTTAGGTGCATTATACGAGCGTCGATAAAATTGGGAAAAGCATATGCTTGGCATACACTTCCTCTAGCCAATAATGCCTTTTCACGATTTCTCAGCCAAGAAAAAACGGAGCAAAACTTTCCGCAAATGTGACTTATCTGGAATAGACCTCGATATTGTAAAAACCATTTAAATTGATGATGATAACGCGTCGCACAAATGTCACCTAAGGCGTTCCAACGGGACTGTGTGGACTTGTGATCACGTGGATTGCCAACTTTTAATTCGAGAAAATATAGTACCTAACGCCGTCTATTGCCAGCCGGCGGTTTCATACAGGGTGTCCAATAGGAAGTTGCTGAAACTAATCGACTGTCATTTTAAAACACGTGCACAGAATCAGAAAAGCCAAATTGCTTTAAATAGAGGAAACTCTGCAGTTTTAAACGCACATCAATAAAACCCAGTCAAATATTTTTTATGTCAATTCATTACATCTTATCAAAATAACGAAAAAGTACAGTGATTAATGATAGATATTTTCGAAGTGCGAACCGTTAGATTGTGCACAAAAATCAATTCTCTTTTGAAAACTGTGAAAAACTGTGTCCAACATATCGTTCGTAATGCCGCGAACCACTTCCTGGATGGCCGCGATCAGTTCTTCTACTGTGCTGGAGTTTTTAGCGTAACAATGATCTTTAATGTAACCCCACAAGAAAAAATCACAAGGGTTCTGGTCCGGTGAGTACGGAGGCATTCTAGTCCGCCTTGAGCAAGTTTAGGGTACCCCAGACCGATTACTCGAGTCCCATATACGCGATGAATAGCTTCAAACACCTCATGAGCACGGTGCGGCGTCGCTCCATCTTGCATGAAGTAAACATTTTTAACCAGTCCCCTCTTTTTTGCACAAGGGAAGAATTTCGTTTCCAAAAGCTGTTTGTAACTCTCTCCTGTTACCGTAGATTCCCAGAATTGCAAATAAATTCCTTTTACTGAAATCGCTGCCCATGCCGTTACTTTCTGTCGATGAAGGGACTTCGCTAGCGATATGTTGGGATTTTCCGTTCCCCAAAACCGGTAATTTTGCTTGTTTACGTACCCATTCATCCAAAAATGTGCTTCATCGGAATAAATAATCAATTTCTCATGAAGTTCTTCGGCTTCAAACATTCCCGTAATAGTGTTAAAAAATTCGATGCGTTTCGTCATGGCATGTTCAGTCAACAATTGATGAGTGCTTATTTTATACGGATGAAACTTTAAAAAATATTTCAAAATGTTGTGTAATGATGATTTGGTTATTTTTAATGCTTGAGCAGCTTTCCGAATCGAATCATTTGGATTTTGTTTGAAATAATTCTCAACTTCGTTGATTTTCTCTGGTGTAGTCACCGAAACAGATGGACCTGGCAACTCGTGTCTACGGTCCTGGAGTGTACCATACTTCACGAACTTATCGATTATCCTACAAAAATTAACGTAAAATCACTTCAATGCAGTTTAATTGAATTGAAACACAAGTTGTGTGATAGATGAATATGAATAAATATTCAATTCTTACCTTTTCAGAGTGTTTTCGCTGGCAACTCTATGAGTTCCAAACTTAGTACGAAACCCTCTATACGCATTACTATAAATGTTTCCCCTCGAGAAGAAGCACTCAATAAGATATACTTTTTCTTCCGTGGTGAGCTCACTCATTTTGGCGCGCGCGTACTTGCTTCAACCACGGCTGGAATAAAACTGCGGGGCCTCAGGTATGCGCCTTAGAAAAAGGGACCACTATTGAATTCATGGAGGGAAGAGACACTTATTTAGTTTTAGCAACTTCCTATTGGACACCCTGTAGCAACCACCTGGTATTTTATACTATCTCATGAAGAATTTAATATATGTTCCATCGAACGATCAACCCGAACGAGCCCAAACAATTATTTACTATTTTTCGTAAATAATTCTCGTCTGAGCAGTATAATTATTAACTATTTTTATCCAATAACTATCATCATCCTACAACGTGTGAGTAAATTATTATTCATACGTTGTTTTTATTCATACGAATCTTTCGAAAAGCGGGGAATAAATTCGACACCTAAGCGTCCAAATTTTTTAATAGCTATAATTGATTATAATTATTAACTATTAATTATGATTTTTTACCTTTTCTATCCACAACTATTATTATCCTATAACGTATGAATAATAATGGATTCATACGTTATAGGATAATAATAGTTACGGATAGAAATGGTTAAAAATCATAATTAATCGTCAATAATTATAATCAATTGTGCTATTAAAAAATGTCGACTCTCAAATATCAGTACCATTTTTTCCCGTCATTTTTCAACTGCCATTTTTTCCCTGCTTTTCAAAACATCCTCAACACACATCCCTGAAAATAAAGTGCAAAATTTACATCGAAACGAAGCCGAAAAGAATTGCACAACAAAGTTTCCTGCGAGAGTAAGTTGAACCATTTTTCAAAATAATCTCCCGGAAGAATTCATTTGTCAAAAACACGCCGGACTCTTTTTATTGCTCCATCGAAATTGATTTCCGTTCCAATTCTTTTTTTCTCGCCCCTGGAACGAACGACCGAAGAGAGACAAAAAGCTACGCGGATGGACAAGTTTTATGTGGACGTGCGTGATAAACGATTGACGTTCGAGGCATGATTCTAGTTGTATGGTTTCGCCTCGAATCCGTGAGACCGAGACAGGACGTGGTTTTTTCGTCGGACGAGCAGATTTTTCGGATGGTACATTCAAAGTTAAAGCTCGCGGGCGCCCTCCTCCCCTAAGCCGTAGGGTGCCGAGGGACCGGTGACGAGGCAGTAAGATCCTTTCCTGAAACGAGATAAATCTCTCGCTACACTCGCCATACAGGACATACATAACATTGAACGAAAAAAAGCCTCAGGGAGTGTTTTTTCTCACACGAGAAAGCGATTCCAATGCTGTGAAAATTTGTACCGTTTAGCTAAATCGTCTATTCTGGGGATGATCAAATTGGACAGTGTCAAATTAACTTGATTGATGACATTGTGCATGAAGTTTTAGTAGTTTTTTTTCTTTCGATCGTGTTTTTTGTGCAATTGGATACGATTTTTTACCAATCGTCTCCAAGGAACGAATGATAAATTCAATGTAGACATAGATAGAAGAATTAATTGACCTGATTTCAGAAATGAATTACTTAATTTAACACGTGAATAGGTTTCCATCCAATTATTAAATTGGATGGAAAGTGGAATCGCCGGAAACACGATAATTTAAGAATGAATTTTTCTGTGAATCATAACTAACTCATCATTAGAGCTTTGATGATTAGAGCATAACTAAATCATAATGAGAGCTTTGATAAAGTAATCAGTTATTTTATGGTAATTGAACTGGCAAAGAGAATATTCGACAATTATAATTTAGTTTTTTATTGAAGCATTGTTACTACTTTATGTGTAACCAAATAATGATCAAACCTTCATAAACCTTTGATATTATTTTATTATTATTGATATTATTGATTATTCAAATAAAATAACGAATCATTTGTGGTGATTAATAAAGGCACAAGCTTATTAAATCAAAAGTATTCACAATTAAATTAAAATTTATTGAATTAATTTTTAATGTTATAATCCCTTATAAAAATAGTCACAAGTGGGTAAGGTTCCGAAACGATCCGATCGAGCTGATATTTTGCACAAACCTTTCTTTTATCATTTAAGACTACCCCTTAAGGGAGTTTTGGCGACGCGCAATAGTTTTTGGGTTTGGGTTTGTTTGGGTATTTTTGTTTAGACAAAACGGAGAGCGCGATAACATATATAGGTATGACCGGAGACGTAGCAGAAATATATATAGTCCGCGCGCGTTAAAAAAAAATTAACTTGAACTTAAAATTAAAATTAAGTCTTAAGACATCAAAAGGAAGGTTTGTGCAAAATTTCAGCTCGATCGGAGGGGGGGTTTCGGAACCTTACCAATAAAAAAAAAATTAAAAATTTAACATGTCGAAAACTACTGCGAGTCAAAAATCCCTTTAGGCGTTGTCTTGAAATATTAAAAGGAAGGTTTGTGCAAAATTTCAGCTCGATCGAAGAGGGGGCGTTCGGAACCTTATCCTTACGAGTTATTTGTTAATTGTTAATACGAACAAATAAATAATTAGTATTTCATTTTTTAAATCGATTTTTTTGCAGTGATTGAAATGGTCAATTAAATATTCGATAACCTTTATCATGTTTTTTTTCGCAAATTATTATTGCTATTCAATGGATAATACAATATTATCGAAACCATGGAAAGGATAATACGAAGGATACAAAACGAAACCCGAGCACGAAATTCAAGGATTGGAACAAGATTGAAAAATCGACGTACTGTCCGCGAAAGTGGGAAGAGTATCACAGAGACAGGGAGGGGGGAGGATTTAAATTCAAGGGAAGAAAAAAAATAATCTTGGTCGAGATTAGGGTGTGGAAATGAGGAAAAAGAAGGAAATAAGGGGCACAGTGATAAGTACGGGGTTTGTAAAAAATAAGTGAACGACTTAGTGCTTATATGTACGTGCAAACAATCCAAGAAAAAAAATCAAAAAGAAATAGTAGAAAACGTTTAAAAATCGATAGAAGATGGAAAAGGGAAATCGAATCGACGGAAAGAAACAAGAGGCGTTAAAAATAAGCCTGTCTATGTTTATCAAGCACTGTGAAATTGATTGGAAAAATTGAAAATAAGGATAGGACTGCGAAAGAAGTAGAAGAGTGAAACGACAGTAGACTATAAGTTCAGAGATAAAAAATATCGTAAAAGGAAATATATATGCAGGGGAAGGTTTCAGTGTGAGCACCCTTAATGGGTATACCCGGAACAACGAAAAATAACTATAATTAATACTATTCAAAAAATCGACTACTTCCGATATATACGAATACTATGATAGAAATAGTCAATAATTATTGATATTATTTTTTGATCCATATGATTTGATGTATATTATTGCTACATAGAGAAATGGAATTCGGTGGGAATGTAATAAAGAGGAAGTACAATGGAATCTATGATGAGAAATAATATTGATATTATTCATATCATTACTTAATTAATTAATGAAATTACTGAATTATTAAAAATATACGTAATCAGTTGTTCAATAGGCAAAAGGATTAATTAATTAACATATATCATACTATAGATGGAAGAGAGATATTCTTTTATGCATAATAAAATATAATTTCGTTAAATAACTTTATAAACAATATAAACAACAATTCACTGTTTGCAGAAAATATTTACTGTTAAAAAAATAACAACAATACTAGTATAATTCTGAACTATGTTTAGTCAATAATAACAATCTTAAGGGGTCTTCTCACTTGAGACGCTATAAAAATGCTATTTTTATGATTTTTTAAGTGTGTTTATGGTATAGATATTGATATAAAAGTTGTTACACGTGATAAATACACTTTCGAAATACATTTGAAAACAAAGAAAATATTTGAGTCACTATTTATAGACGAAAATGGTAGTTAAAAAAATGTTCTAAAAAAATTGTAGGTCTGCGCTGTTGAAATCTCGGAGATGGATCATCCGAGAGAAAAAAATCAAACGGTTTTAGATTCAGTATGTTAATCGCTATAGCGCAAATCATACGATTTTTAATATATGCAAAAATAACAAAATGGCGGACATTTTTCGAAAAAAAACAAAGAAACGTGTTTTTTCACCGTTTTTGGCAAAAAAAATAGTAAATATCAAAATTTTTAAAAATCCTTGACATGCGCTATAGGTATAGTTTTAAAGAATATCTGGTTAACATTTCATAAGGATCGGTTCGGTAGTTTCGGAGATTTTATCAACGAGCCGTCGAAAAACATTGTTTCGAGAAAATCGCGTTCAAGGGGCTATTCCAGTGTGACACTTCAAAAAAATCGATTTTTTTGCCTTTTTCGACAGTTCATACTTTCAAGAATATCATTATCATTTATATAATTTTATTCAAATTTGCTGACATTGTAACTCAAAGAGCAATTATCCGATTGACTTGAAATTTGAACTGAGTACTCTTGAATATATTTACTCTACAATGACGTAGGATATTTTTGATTGGATGAAAATTGACGATTTGGCATTGAAAAACACGACCATTTTATAGGCAAGAAAACAGACTTTTTTCATAACTACGCCATTTTGTTAGATTTTGATATTTGTCGAAAATTCTACGTCATTGTACAGGAAATATTAATCAGCCGGAATCATGTCAGCATTGGAGCAACTTTTTTTGGCGCCTCCGAAGGCAGCGCATAAGTCGCTTGGATCTCAATATTTTTCTATAAAAAAATTATGTAATATAGGTCAAATATAGCCAAATATATTCGTAATTTTCCGAAACATTTAATTGAGTACTTTTCTTCCAAAAATTTCGGAAAATCACCCAAATTTCCAGCATTTACACTGGTATAGCCCCTTAAAGTTTTGTTTGAATTACATAAATACATTTAACATGTTTTTTAAATGTACAATACATTTAAAATGTTTTTTAAATGTACAATACATTTAAAATGTTTTTTAAATGTATTTCGAAACTGTATTTATTAAGTGTAACAACTTTTATATCAATATCTATAATATAAACCTATCAGAAAAAAATTCATGAAAATAGCCTTTATTAGAGTCTAAAGTGAGAAGACCCCTTAATACGTCACTTGGAAGTCAGCATTTATATAAACTTCAAAAGCAATATATCCGATGATAAAATGCTCGCGAATAAAATGGAAAAATACTGAATAAGAATGAATACTAACGCGTCCCTTGGGGTGGCATATCCCATAACAATGGCAGAAGAGCTGCGTCTTTTCTTGGCGAGATTGGAACACTTGACGGCCAGAAAAGCGCGTTCCTTTGTCAAGGACTCGGCGTAGAAAACCCAAGAGCGATGATGGCTGCAAAAATCTGTAGCGGACAGGCTGAATGATGATTTGATAAATAGGACTGGCTTGATGGCTATTGACGCACATCGCTCCGGAGCTACGATACATTGTGCGCCAAAGTTTACCAAGCGGAGCATTGCACAAGTCAAAGTGCCAGCAGCAATGACGGGGTGGAAATGTTCATCTCACTCGAGAGTCAGGGTGTAGCCATTTGGGGGACTTTTTGAAAAACATGCCTTCTGCGAATATATCTTCGGTTTTTTTTTTAATTACAACAAAATCTTCGAAATCAATTCAATGCTACTTTGACATTTACGGGAGAAAATGAGAGAGAAAATAAAACAAGACCGACAAAGCCATACGAAGGAACATGAAAATAAAAAAAGCTCAAAAAAATTATGTACACCATTAGAACATGGGAGGTAATTTTTTCTTTTTTAATAATGGACATCATAAGACCATCGAAAAAAGAAATTAAAAGTTTTACAAAATTATGGACATCACAAGAACATGGAAAATAAAAATAAAAAGTTAAGAAAATAATAGACACCGTATACAACATGGAAAATAAAAATAAAAAAATGGACTCTGTAGAAAAATAGAAGATAAAGAAGTTTTTAAAAATACTGGATCCTATAAGACCACAGAAATTTTTCGAAAATCAGAAAAACCATAGGCTCCATGAGAACATGGAAAACGAAAAAAGTTAAAATAAAAAACCATGGATACCATAAGAACATGGAAAATAAGAAAAAACGTTCGAAAAACCAATGGACATGATAAGAACATTGAGAATAAGAAAAAATTGCGAAAAATGATCGTGGTCGTACGGAAAATTGTTCTCACCTTCCTCACTGTAAAAAGAGTACGACATGGGACAACCCGGCTGAACTCTTCGTCCATGATTCGGAAAGAAATCCACGCTGCCCGTTATTCTAGCGATGCCATAAAAACCAACGTCCGTGTGCAAGATGTCGACGAACCGGGCGTCCGAGCGCGTCAGATGACGACCGCGGAAATAAAAAAGCGGACCTGCCGGATCCAAACCTTTACGAAGGAAATTACAATAATGAAAGCAAATTTTTGTTCCATGCTTTCACAGTTTTAAGTCTTAAGCCCATGCCTGTCCTTGGAATTGCAATATTAAATTTATGACAAAAAACATGTCAAAATTGTAGTAGAATTTTTTTTTCGGTACTCTCATTCGTTTAAATAAAAACATGCTATTCATATGCAATTATTTCGTGATCATGGATATGTCATTATTTACGCATTGAAATATTGATAATTATACTATTACATTTTACATATAGATACTATTGATTGTTGTATTGATTTTTTGTACCATAATCAATAATTATATGTAATATGTAATATTCGTGAATAATATGTATATATACATAATTGTAAACAATGAATATATATATATATATATATATATATATATATATGTATTTATTATTATCTTTATGTCATATTAATTATTTACGAACATTAAAATAATATATACTTTTAAACAAACTTTGATGATGTAAATCGAACTTTGGTTTGCTTGAAAAATAATGTTTATTTATTTTTTATCACTATACGTATACAAAATTCAATACTTGTATATTATCATATTTGATATGTCTCTGTTTTGTCGTTTCTATATAAATCGCTTCCAAAGTTATAAATAATATAAAATACATAAATATTCGATACTCAATTTATGACAATAAATGATATCACCAAAATAAATCATCCAAAAAAATAATAATATAAATCCATGGTTATATAGTACAGTCGTGCTGTTGCTGAAAAACCCCGTAATCGGAAAAAATTAGAAGGCTAATTTTTTGACAGGTGATTTTGTAGGTGCTGCGGGTGCTAAATCCAAGTTTGCCTAAAAATCGGGGTGTAGGGTTTTTTTAGGGGATGAAAGGGGATGGGGGTGGATTAATGCCAAACTACAATCCCTACGAGGTCGGCGCCGTGAAACGAAATGTGCAGAAAAATCCGGGCTTTAGTTTTGTCCAAAGCGCCGAAGTCGTGGAAGTTCATTTTGGGAGTGAAAAAGTGGGGTGAAATTTTGAATAATCAGTTTTAATTCAATAACCCTTTAGAAAAAATTCGTTCACTTTTTGTTCAAATGGGAACGTCCCCTTGAAAAGACGCGTCGATCAAGTATTTGATCATCACTCTCCGATAATATCTTCACCCTCCAAAAAATGGTTAAAATACCAAAAAAAATTGTTTATTGAATAACTCAAAAACAATCGATTTTTCGGGTATGGTTCAAATGTACGAAATGTAGAGAATAACTTTCTCTATATTTTCGTTTCTATGGACCACCCTTGAATTTTGATTTTCCCCCCTCGGGGGTTGGAAATTCAAAATGAAATTCTGGGAAAACTATTGACCGTATGAATTCGGCGCTGTGGAAGAATTTGTAGCTTGAACCCTCAGCTACATTTTTGTCCACAGCGCCAAACTGGTGTCTCTTTATTTTCGGTCAAAAGTTGTCCCGGAATTTCATTTTGAATTTTCAACTTCTGAGAGAGGTTCGAAGAAGCAAAATTCAAGAGTGGTCCATAAGAACGAAAATATAGATAAAAGTATTCTCTACATTTCGTACATTTAAACCATCCCCGAAAAATCGATTGTTTTTGAGTTATTCAATAAACAATTTTTTTTTATACTTCAACAGCTCTTCTGGGGTGAAGATATTTTCGGAGAGGGTTGATCAAATACCCGATCGACGCGTCTTTTCAAGGGCTACAACGTTCCCATTTGAACAAAAATTGTATTAATTTTTCCCAAAGAGTTATCCAATGAAACCTGATTTTTCAAAATTACACCACACTTTTTCACCCCCAAAATGAACTTCCACGACTTCGGCGCTGTGGACAAAAATAAAGCCCGGATTTTTCTGAACATTTTGTGTCCCGGCGCCGACCTCGTGGGGGTTGTAGTTTGGCATTAATCTACTTCCACCCCCTTTCATCCCCTAAAAAAAACCCTACACCCCGATTTTTAGGCAAACTTGGATTTAGCACCCACGGCACCTGCAAAATCATTTGTCAAAAAATACCCTTCTAATTGTTTCCGATAAAATACATATTATTTTTAAAGGAAAAATATAAAAATCATCATTGAGTATTTATTTGCATAAAGAAAAATTCGAATTTATATTTATCATTTGTTTCATGAAATAAACGTAGCATTTGAAAAAAGCTCGTATGCATACAAGTAGAGATGAGCTGAGAAAATTCGTATCGCCTGAGATCCGTACCCGTGATACGCTGAAGGGAAAAGGCGACATTCCTACCCACGTATGCCGCTACGTGAGAACCCATTGAGTGTGAAACCACGTGAATATTTTCCGAGGGCAAACCCGCCTGAACGAGATCGTTCAACGTCATCGCGACCAAAGTCCCGACCAATTCCACATTTGATACTGCTTGCACGTAACTCGCGTTGGCGATCACGCTCCAGTCGATAGCCAGTACATTGTGGTCCCCTCGTTCCAGATAAGCTGAAAATATGTTCGCCGGTGACGTATATTCTAGATTTTTTTTGATACAATCATTTTTCGTTTATTTACTGTGTCGTGTGAGTATTTTGCTGATCATTATTTAATCGGGTTTTGCAAAATGTTGAAAAATTGATGGTAACCCTGCGTCAAAAACATTCGTATATTATATTTATTTTTGGATTTATTTTTTTCAATAATTTTCATAAATTTCATTTAATGTTTCCAATATTGGTAAACAAAAAGTACTTAAGGCGGGACCCCACTGTAAAGGGTAGAACAAAAAACGATTTTTTGCATTCTCTCGAAGTGTAGATTTTTGAGATAATTCGAAAATACATCCAGATTAAAAGATTGAAAATTGACCAAATTACATACGATTTAGCGAAAGCAGGTTTCTTAACCTGGCCGGAATGATAACTCTAGCTATAATTGCCGATTTTCAATCTTGAAAAACCAAAATTTCCATAATTGCAGTAGCTATCACGTAGTCATTCGTTTTTTAAATTTAGTATTTTGTAAGCCCCCCAATATAAGTAAAAATTTCGCCAATGTTAGACTCTTTTGAATACCCGGCATTTTGTGACTTTTTTCGAAAAGTCTCTACGTACAACGAGTACACATTTATATAGATACTAAAACGTTTTTATTTGAATTTTTCCGACCAACCATTGTCAAGTTATCGACCCGGCTGATGGACCTCATTTTTGTAATTATAATTTTTTTTTTATAAAAATGTTTACCACACAAGTTCAACGTGTGCTGGATAACATCCCTTTATGCCAAATCCCAAATGAATAATTCAGTAGACAAAAAAAATCGGAAAAAGCTACACATTGGTGTTTTCCCTCGAAAATATTTGAACTATTAATTGTTATTATAAAGGATTATAATATTATAATAATCAAAAAACAAAAATAATTATAAATTTTTTTTGAGGTATTCAATAAACAATTTTTCGTTCATACTTCAACCATTTTTTTGGGGGTGAAGATATTATCGGGGAGGGATGATCAAATACTCGATTGACGCGTCTTTTCAAGGGCTACAATGTTCCCATTTGAACAAAAATTGTATGCATTTTTCCTAAAGAAGTTATTGAATTAAAACTGATTTTTCAAAATTTCACCCCACTTTTCACCCCAAAATGAACTTCCACAACGTCGGCGCTGTGGACATACTAAAGCCCGGATTTTTCTCGTCATTTTGTCTCCCGGCGGCGACCTTGTAGGGGTTGTCATTTGGCATTAATCGACCTCCATCCCCCTTCATCCCCTAAAAAAACCCTGCACCCCGATTTTTAGGCAAACTTAGATTTAGCACCCACGGCACCTGCAAAATCATTTGTCAAAAAATATCCTTCTCATTGTTTTCGATTGCAATGTACAGCACGACTGTACTAAGTGGCTATCACACTTCCCGGAACTGTTAGGAGGGGGAAAGGGGATGCAATGAGATAAAATGGCAGAGAGGAAACAGGAGGGGAGGGGGGAAACGAGAACTGACTGCGAAAAACAGAGAAATTGAGAGAACGCGCTGAAAGCAGAGTTCGTCAAATATCTTCCCGAAGAAGGGTTGAGGGAAATGAGGGAAATACTCAACGAGCTATGGATGAAAGGAGAGATAGGAAGCGGGTGGGAAATAGGTCGGATAGGCCCCATTTACACAGCGGGGGAAATGGAATGTGCGGTGAATTATAGGGGGATAAGACTGCTGAATATGGGGTATAAATTACTCGCCAATATACTTACGGGAAGACTCAAGTACTGGTTGGAGGGGAGGGGGGTGCTAAAAGAAAGTCAAGCGGGATTCAGGTCGGAGCGAGAAACAAGGGACCACGTCTTTGTATTAAGGCCTTAGGCCACTGTAACGGGTATAAAATCATGTGCGAATTTAACAATTTTTTTTCGTATAAAAAAGTGATTCACTCATAAAATTAATTACACATCTATTTAGTATGAATATCAAGCTGCTAGAAAATATATCTTTTTTTTTTCGATGTACAAAATGACCGACTACTAATATTTTATTTTGTTATCTTTTTTTAGGCGCTCCGCGGCGTGACATTTAGCATCCACAATGTTTTACCCAGAACAAAAAAAAAAGCAAAAAATCTCGTCAATCTACATTAGAATACCCAGAGAAGTACGTACGGAATTTAAAAAGTATTGTTTTATTCAAAAGGGGTATTTGAACTTCAGAAATGAACTTTCAGTGAAAAATTTCGTTCTAACTGCTCATAAACTGCTCATGAAATGAAAAGTTTTCGATCAATCAGAAATTCCGTACGTACTTCTCTGTGAAATGCAATTAGGGATATAACTTTTAAATTTGAAGTGAATCGAGTGAAAATTGATGAAGTTATTTGTCACACCAATTGGAAAAAAGCTGTTTCGAGAAGTTTCGAGTGGTCGGCCATGTTGTACATCGAAAAAATATATATATATATTTTTGAATAGCTTGATATTCATACTAAATAGATGTGTAATTAATTTTATGAGTGAATCACTTTTTCATACGAAAAAAAATTGTTAAATTCGCACATGATTTTATACCCGATACTGTGGCCTAAGGCCTTAAACGCGTTAACAATCTGGAAAACAAAAAAAGGCCAATTGTTTACAGCGTTTGTTGACTTCAAAGCCGCGTTTTATACAATAGATCGAGATATCCTAAAGATGAAAATGAAAAAGGTGGATATACAAGTAGTACAGTCGTGCTGTCGCTGAAAAACCCTGGAATCGGAGAAAATTAGAAGAAGGCTAGTTTTTTGACAGGTGATTTTGTAGGTGCCGCGGGTGCTAATCCAAGTTTGCCTAAAAATCGGTGTGTAGGGGTTTTTTAGGGGATGAAAGGAGATGGGGGTGGATTAATGCCAAACTACAACCCCTACGAGGTCGGCGCCGTGAGACAAAATGTGCAGAAAAATGCGGGCTTTAGTTTTGTCCACAGCACCGAAGTCGTGGCAGTACATTTTGGGGGTGAAAAAGTGGGGTGAAATTTTGAAAAAGCAGTTTTTATTCAATAACTCTTTAGAAAATAATCGTACACTTTTTCTTCAAATGGGAACGTTGTAGCCCTTGAAAAGATGCGTCGATCGAGTATTTGATCATTACTCTCCGATAATATCTTCACCCCCAAAAGAATTGTTGAAGAATTAACAAAAAAATTGTTTATTGAATAACTCAAAAACAATCGGTTTTTTTCGGGTATGGTTCAAATGTACGAAATGTAGAGAATAAGTTTTTCTATATTTTCGTTGCAATGGACCACCCTTGAATTTTGATTTCCCAACCCCTCTCGGGAGTTGAAAATTCAAAATGAAATTCTGGGAAAACTATTGACCGCACGAATTCGCCGCCGTGGAAGAATTTGTAGCTTGAACCCTTAGCTACATTTAGGTCCACAGCGACAAACTCGTATCTCTTTATTTTCGGTCAATAGTTTTCCCAGAATTTCATTTTGAATTTTCAACCCCTGAGAGGGGTTCGAAAAAGCAAAATTCAAGGGTGGTCCATGGGAACGAAAATATAGAGAAAATTATTGTCTACATTTCGTACATTTAAACCATCCCCGAAAAATCGATTGTTTTGAGTTATTCAATAAACAATTTTTTTGTTAATTTTTCAACAATTCTTTCGGGGGTAAAGATATTGTTGGAGAGGGATGATCGCACAGTGAAGGTCACCTCTCCTTTTTTTCAATGGAATGGTACATTTTTTTTCAACCATCTCGTGAAGCACCTCAAGCCGCATACAAAAACATTAGGGGGCCAATGTCGTTCAAGGTCATTCAAGATCACCTATTAAAATGAAATACAAATCTAAATATCTCGGATCACCACCGAATATTTGGTAATGATCCGAGATATTTAGATTTGTATCATCGATACTGACCTTGAATGACCTTGAACGACTTTGGCCCCCTAATGTTGCCTCGCTGACCTCGCTCGAAAGATACGTGGAAACAAACAAATTGACAGTAAACATTGACAAAACAGAAATAATGATATTCCAGAACAGGGGACGTAAAAAGATAAGGAAAAAATGGGAGTACAGGGAACAGGAATTGGAAATAGTCATAGAGTCCAAGTACTTAGGGGTATGGTTCTCCACAGAAAATTCTTGTGAAAAACATTGGAAGATCTGGTTGGAAAAATAAACAAAAGTGACCAACGCAAGTTGGGGTGTTTTCAGAAGAGCAAAGATAAGCAGCCTAATGAGAAGCTGATGGGGTCAATCGTACAAAGCGGAATGTTATGTGGAGCAGAAGTATGGGGATGGAGGAAGAGGAAAACCATGGAAAGATGGCAGGGAAAATACGTAACAATGGCTATGGGAATCAATCCGAACACGCCAAATTACATTTGGAGAATGGAAGCGGGGTGCAGAGGGGTGGAAATAGAGGCTTGGAAAAGAGCGGCACAGTATTTTTTTCTTTGATTACCATTTTTTAACATTTTTCCATTCGAATGGCTGTATCTTTGGCAGGATTTAACGTATTTACATTCGTGAAAAACGAAAATGTGCGTCTTTTTCTAGCACTCCAGAAGAATATTAATTTAAATTTTATTGAGCAAGTCAAACGTCCGTTTCAAGGCAAAAAATGCAAGAATATTTTTTTTTCTCGAGGAAAGGTACTCATGATTTAATTTTTTTTAATTTCCCCGAATTATGAATGCGAAAAATGGATTTTTGGTATTTTTCATATTATGAGATTCCTAAACGCCGTAAAGCAGCAGCTATTTTTATTTTTTAAATATTTCTATTAATATTCGATTGAAGAGTGTGAAGCACCCCAAGGCTCCAATACATATGGCATATATGCCATATGTATTTCAAAAACCTGGTAAACATGCAGCGAGTGCTCCACACTCTTCAATCGAATATTAATTAAAAAAATTTTTTAATAAAAATAGCTGTTACTTCACGGTGTTTAGGAATCCCATAATATAAAAAAATTCCAAAAATCTGTTTTTCGTATTCACAATTCGGGAAAATTCTTAAAATAAAGTAACGAGTGTCTTTCCTTGAGAAAAAAAATATTTTTGCATATTTTGCCCTGAAACGGCCGTTCGACGTGCTCAATAAAATCTAAATTATTTTTATTCTCTGGAAGGCTAGAAAATGACGCACATTTTCGTTTTTTACGAATGTAAATACGTCAAATCCTGCCAAAGATACAGCCATTTGAATGGAAAAATATTAAAAAATGGTAATCAACGAGAAGAAACGTCAGAAATTTTTTTTTAAATGTCGACACAGGGTGAATATTTTTCAATAAAGTAACTCGATTTTTCAAAATTATTTGTGTATTTTTTTTTACTGGCTGAAGTGACGTGGAATAAATACTACTATTACTAGTGTTATTATTTATATGAATTATTCTAAAATGAAAAATACTTAGGATCGAAAATTTCAAAACACACATTTTCTCTCAGAATTTGATTTTTTTTTCGGAGAATTCTTCAATATAGGCTTCCTCAAGAATGAAGAATTCGAATATCATAAAATCTGTTTTTTTTTAAATTTCATTTCGATTCATTTGCACCAAAAAGAAAACTTTAATTTACTGATCAAGAAAAAAGAATTATAAAAAAATATATATTTTTTAACGAAGATTGACTGAATTTTCTTTCAACTTTCGAGGATATCTTTTTAATTTGATAAATTATTAATTTGATACATTAAACGTGCAACTGACAGAAACGAACGCGTTTCTTGATAATTTTATTTCATTTGAAATTCTGCCAAGGAAAAAAAACTAGCTTTCATGAAGGGGCTGCTGTCTCAAGTTTAATTACCATTTACGACGGTGAGCAGGCTGGCCTTGTTGACGCTTTCGGTGAAGCCGTGAATGTAAAGAACCGTCGGTTTTCCAATGTCGAACCGGGGTTTCAACGTTTCGGCTTCTACGAGACGCACGTCGACGTACTGCTCGGTCGTATTGCTGAACGAGAAACAACATGACAATAAAAGCAGAGCCACGAATGCCTGAAATTATAATTACCCGGTATAGAGGCGAAGAAACATCGTCTCGACGTCCGGTTTGGTCGCTGCGTTTACTGTGACAAAAAATCAATTGAGGAAACAAGAGTACATTATTTTTGTTTCGCTTTGACGCAATAATTGGGCTGCTAATTGGAATACTGTGCAATCGGCAAAAGTTTATACTCGATCGAATCGCTCTCCATATTGCCCTCAGAACATTGAAAACCCTCACCAGTACACTACAGCTGGAAAAGTTTATTTAAGGGGTTAAACCACTCCAGAGGCTAAAAAAATCGGCTTTTTGGGGATTTTTTTCTTCAGAAAAACTACAAAATAAATCGACATTACAAAAATGGGTTTTTATCATACATATCAGTGACTGTATACAATAATTTTTTTGAAGCGATTCATTTTAAAATGGCAGCTGTGCAGCGTTTATCTCAAAACTGCATTTTTTAAGTTGGCCGTAAACGTAACTCAGACAATTTTCAACCGATTCACTTGAAATGTTGAATATATCTTGAAAAATACTAGGAGGTATACTACATATTAATAATAAAATAAAATTAATAATAATAAATAATAATATTATTATTATATTATTATTAATTAATATATATATAATAAATAATATATTATTATTAATTAATAATATAATAATTAATTAATTATTATATTATTATTATTATTATTAATATTATTAAATAATATTAATAATAATAATAAATTAATAATAATATTAATAATGAAAATAAATAAAAATACTAGGGGGTATACTACATAAAATACAAGGGGGTATACTACATATACCCCCTTGAAAATGGGGGTGTTTTTCGTTATTCGGCGATAACGCTTCAACGGAATGAAAGGCGGAGAAATTTCAAAGTGCAATGGTGTTTCGTTTTTTCGAGTACTATACATTGGAAATGAGAACGAAGCAGATAACGACAAATTTCTCATTGCTTATTGAAGAATGCAATTTTTTCATGCGTATCTTCGAAAGTTTTCATCCGATTGAGATGTAAATTTGCACATGTGTAGGCAGAGCGGATCACTTGATCATGATTTTGTTCTAGGCAGTGTAGCTCCGAATGGGGCCGGGTTGAAATTCCGAACTTTGAATGATCAGAACGCTGAAAACTCCGAATGAATTCTACCCCGAAAGATCAAAACTCCGAAAGAATTTTACACGAAAGACCAAAACTCTGAAAATCTGGACACCGTCAAAATAATTCGGCTATGGAAGTTTGAAAAGTTTCAAAGTTATCAACAAATCTACGAATTATTTCAAGAATTGTTATTTATTGAGAAGTGATTTTACGTCAATTTAAAATTTGTATAGACAATGTTATACGTTCTACAGTATTTACAGTCAACTGTGTAGACTTTCGCTGGCATGATCTTGACGAAACTTGTAATTTCAGAACATTAAAATTAGGAATTTTAAACCGTCGAAGCATTCAAAGTTCGGAATTTCACCGCCCCCCCCCCCCCCCCCTCCATGTCAAGATCATGCCAGCGAAAATCTACACAGTCAATTGTAAATGATGTAGAACGTATAACATTGTCTAGACAAATTTCAAAATTGACGTAAAATCACTTCTTAATCAAATTAAAAAATCTTTAAATAATTCGTCGATTTATTGAACATTTTGAAACTTTTAAACCTTCCATAGCTGAATTATTTTGACCGTATTGAGATTTTCGGAGTTTTGGTCTTTCGAAGTTTTGATCTTTCGAGGTATTTTCAAAGATAGGGGATTGGACGTGAGATAACTTTTTACGTATTTTATTATTTCAAACAACTTTTGTTTGAAACATTTTTTCATCGGGCTCTTAATTATCGAGATACGGTGATTTTTAAGTTTACAACCCCTATTTCTTAGGGTTGGGGCGAGTTGAGGGGCGACTTTTTATTGGGGTTACTTTCAGTATGCGACCATCTACCTTCAGTTAAAAATTCATATTCTACGCTAAAAAGTGCTGGGTTTTTTTTTACTGGACTACGAACCGCGTGCGGAAGGGTTACTTCTTTCTGCACGCGGCCGGCGTAACGAATACACGCACGCGCCGCAACCGTCGCCTATCGGGCCTCGACTCTTCGGCGTAGCGCCTGGCATTGAGGCCCTATAGAAAAAGGGCGCTGCGCCATCGGGCGGTGGTCGTAAGCGGCAAGCGGTAAGCGGCAGCTCGTAGCTAAAAACTGCGAGTTCTGCACTACCGTCGTGACGGGAAGCCGCGTCGAAATTTTCCGGCCAGTGACAGATGGCCTTAAAACATGTCCAACAGTGCGGTACGATTCATGCCTTAGGCATTTTCCGAATTCAGTAGACCGTTTTCTTTCTTTCGGCACTAAAACGAAACACGGTAACACGATTCAGAGACTTTGAGGAAGTTATCTATTGTTGTGACTAAATATCTACGAGACCCCTACGTGACAGCGCTTCCAGTGGATAAATGAGGAACTAAGCTTTTTGCCTCACCAACGGTAACACTTGCATTTCTTTCGCTTTTATGGGATTTTTTTTTGTTAAACATCAAAACACACTATCTTTGAATTTTTACCACACATCTATTCACATTTTTACAGTCCCTCATAATTTTATGAAAAATATAACGGGTTGAATCGACTTTACGCCGTTCGGAAGGCCCTCATGTGAAAAAAAAAGTTGGTTGACAGCTGTCATGATTCCGTAGGTTTTGCTCATCTGAAATCAAAACATCAAACGGCATTTTAATTTGTAGACCTGAGGCTATCGCCGGAACTAGAGTAAAGTAAAAATATCGAAAATAGCATTTTTGGCACGGTTTTAAACGTTAAGTTCCAGGTTTCGTTGTTTTTTTCGACTTTTCCAGCTAAAAGAAAAGAACTTCGGCAGATGTCAGAAATATTCTAGTACGGCTGAGAACTATAGATGTGCTGACTATACCATAAACATTTGAGCGAAATCCGTTCAACAGTTTTTGAGATATCTTGGAAGACAATTTGAAAGATGCAGTTTTGAGAAAAACGCATTTAAAATTCAAGTACGATTTATACGAAGAAAATATTGACTCACCATGAGTCTGCTACACCGGGTCCATATAACAGGCATACATTTTATGCAATTCGAGCGAAATTTTTTTGCCGATTTTACGGGCCCGTCACATGAGATGACCGCCTTCAAAACGCCGGAGTTTCCTGACCTGCATTTGTGGCTTTTCCGTTGTAGACTGCCGCAATCATTAACTTTACATTTGCGCAACGAAAAACAATAATGACGACACATGTCAAACCTACCGTCAATCCATAATCAGATATGCTTATCCCGACGTTATCTTCTTCTTCTCTTATCTAACGGCTATTGCAACGTAGCCGCTTTCTGCGCCTACGGCCAGTGTATTTCTTTTGATAATTGTTGCTTATTGCTGGTGGATGTTATTAACATGCCTCGCTTTATTAACTGATGAAACGTATCTTTATTTTCCAACTCTCCTTATCAATTGCGTAGCTTGCAGATAACGTGGATATTTACTGCTCGACACGTTTTTATATCTCGTCTCGTCCACGATATTTACATAAAAATTAACCAAAATTAGGATCGTCGAATATATTTTTCAATTATCGGTGGTATAATTTTTCTCTTGAAAACAAAGTGGTCATCCAAATAAAGAAATATTGAAATTATTTCTCTTTAGTATTGTTACCGCAATTGCATTTTTTATCGGAACGCCAATATTTACCCAGTCATAACTTTTTTCATGATTGCTGTTTTTTTCTTTTATTACTCAGATGTCAAGGTTGCCGTTACGTCACGATTTTAGAACTGCCAGAAATAGCAAAATTTCTGCATGTTCGAGTTCTAAATTTAAAACTCGTGCGCAATTTTACCGCGGAAAGTTGATAACTTTCCATGCGAAATGTCAGTTACCCGAAAAAAATTTGAAAAAAAAGAAATTTTGTTTTTTATAATTCTTGAAACTACATATTTTCAAAAATATGTTGGCAACATTTTTATTCACAAGTTCGGAAATTGACGGCGTTACAGTCACGTTGGTGAGAACAGATAGCTCGACCGGTTAGTGTAAGTATAAATATTCTAGAAAAAATGCAATTTTTTATCAAGAAAAACGGATCGAAAACGTGGAACGCGTTTTTCTCGAAACTACTTTTTTCAACCTTGTCCCAGCGAATACCCAAAAACTTATCAACCGATTTTCAATTTTTTTGTACGTTTTTGTAATTGCAGTGATTAATCCTTAGTAGTCACACTTAGCTAGAATCACGTTGTAGTCATACTGGGTCCATGGGACCCCGGCGTTTTTAAATTGTTATAAATAATGAAATAATGCATTGAGCGATATAAAAAAAATAGTAAGGTACAATTTGAACCTTGTTTAATACAAGGACATTGGTTAGAAATCAAAAATTAAATTTTAAATATGCAAAAAAAATTATGCAAAAGAAAACGTGAAAAATGACTTTTTTTACAAAAAATTGTTGTAACTCTTGGAATTATTGACAAAAAAAAATTAAAAAATGGTTTTATAATCTGGAAACAATGTACTTCGAAATAGACATAGCGGTTTCTGTGGACTTTTCAAAAAGTATGTTTATTTCATCCAACGCAGGTGCGATTTAGAAGGAAAGAATGGAACGCTTACGCATATAAAAAAATGTATGTTTTATTGGAAAAAAAGTTGTACGGCATCAAAATAATTCGTCTGGGTCCCGTGGATCCAGTGTGACTATTAAGGATCAAGGTTAAGGTATTAAGGGTTAAGGGTTAAGCCGATTTTGTAAATTTAGGATAATTACTACTTTTAAAGACTGCCTAAATACAAAAAAGGGCCTTAAAGATAGAAAAAAATGTGCAAACTATCGGCATTTTGTAAAAAAAAAAACAAAAAAACAAAATAAACAAACGGCTACGCAGAACGAAAGCTAGATTTATATAGATGTCGATAAATCGTTGACTTTGTATTTACTGATAACCTTTCATAAAGATATCGATGGGACAATGGAGAGAATTTTTCTTTCGTCGTCGAATCAAAGTATATATCTCGGTTAAATTTAACGATTTTTTCATAAAAATTGGTATTAAGGGGAGATATACACCTAGATGGTCGAGGTCGAGGATTTAGAAGCTATGAATATTCCGTCGACCGTAGAAGACCTACACTATGGGCCTGGTATCGATGATTCCACGTAAGTTGACAAATTTCGTGATTTATTCATTCCCAAATTTTCAAACGCGTTTTTCTCAAAACCACGTTTTTCAAATCGGTACCCAAAATTTCTCGAAAACCAATTAACCGATTGCCTTGAGATTTTTTGTGGTTATTCTATACACCATTATCTAGTACTTGTCATAGGATTTTTTTTCCGTTACTTAGTTTTTGTTTTATAGGCGAAATAATAACTAATTTTTGGCCCAAAAATCACTATTTATGTTCAAACGTCCGCCATTTTGTCATAAATCGATATTTTCAAAATCGGCTATGACAAGTACTAGATTATAGTATCTAATTTCATAATCTTTTTGGTTTTTTTTTTCAGATGATTTTTGAAGAAACGCCATTGGGTACCGTATACGCAGATTTTTTTACGACGCTCCAAAGACCATACAATATCCTTGTATATTTTGATATTTTTAAATAAAGAAAATTGAACATATTTTTGAATGTACATACTTTTAGATAATTACAACCCTAATACAAAATTTCGAATAGTTTTCCTTGAAAAAATTCACAAAAGTGACCTTTTTTCCGACTCCTAGGTGTATATCTCCCCTTAAACTAGATGAATATATACTTCATAAAATGAGTATAAAACCGATCCATGTATAATTAGTTATGTCTATGAAAAAAATCGCCGTAATTGACGACAAAGCACTCGTTACGTAACGAAATAGAGGGAAAGGGTGGGGGGGTTCAGGCCAGGCGTTACGGTCCTGGTACGCGAGGGAGGGGGTGGGGTTTAAAAATTGGGGAATTTGGCGGTACGTAATTTGCGTATGTCTCCTAATGATTCTAACAGCTAGCGTCTGGCACTGGTCTTCATGAAGTAATGCCGCTAATTCAACACATCAAAATAATTATTTTCCGTAAATACTCTTTTTGGCACGAAATTTGACACTATACACTATTAAACACTATAAAAAAAAAAGTTGTTTACACTTGGGCGAAATGACATGTACTAAATTTGAAACTTTCTTATAGTACTTCTTTATAGATGCGTTACCATTTTAAACTACACGCACTCAGTTATAGTATCGCCATCTGTTGAAAAACAGCGAGAACTTATTTAATGTCCTAATCATTTTTATTTCAGCTATTTCTACGCCTATATTAGTAAAAAAAATTGAGGGGCAATTTTCCTCCCTTGATTGCGAGATGTTGATTAAAGAGTTTTCTCACTTTAGACGCTAGAAAAAGGCTACACTGAGAAAAAAAAATCGTTGAATGTGCAAAATGCATTTTGTTGTTTTGACAGTTGCTCAGACATGCTAAATAAGCTACAGTTCACACCACTAAAACTATCAGTTAAATTAACAAAACGTTTGTTATGCCAATCAAAAATCAAGTTGAATGCATTTAAAGATACATTTTGTTAAACCAACTGAATTTTGGTTGGATAAACCAACTTTTTTTTTCTGTGTATTTCCATGCATTTTTTCATAGCTTTATATTATAGATATATTGATACAAAAGTTGTTACACCGAATAAATACACTTTCGAAGTACATGCATTTTTTTAAATGTTTTTATGTAACCCAAATAAACTTTAAACGCGTTTTTCTCGGAACAAAATTTTTCATTGGCTTGTTGATAAAATCTTCGAAACTGCTGAACCGATCCTTATGAAATTTTCACCACATATTCTTTACAACTATAGCTATAGCGCTTATCAAGGATTCTGTCAAATTTTGATATTTACTATTTTTTGCCATAAACGGTGAATAAAAGACGTTGTTTTTGTTTTTTCGAAAAATATTCGCCATTTTGTTATTTTTGCATATATCAAAAATCGTATGATGTGCGCTATAGCCATTAACATACTGAATCTAAAACCGTTTGTTTTTGTGTTTCGGATCATCCATCTCCGAGATTTCGTCAACAGCGCAGACCTACAATTTTTAGGACATTTTTTTAACTACCATTTTCGTCTACAAATAGTGACAAATATATGAAAAAATGTTATTTATGTATTTCGAAAGTGTATTTATTAAGTGTAACAACTTTTATATCAATATCTATAATATTAACCTATCAAAACAAATTCATGAAAATGGCCTTTTTTAGCGTCTAAAGTGATGACCCCTTAAATAAAATTTAAAAAATAGGTATCGGCTATATGCCATCCTCTGCACAGGTTTAAAGGTACATTGTAACGAGTCGAAAGTCTTCGTGGGTACGCATGCAAAAAACAAATTATTGCAATAAGCAATAAGCTATTTGTTGTTATATTTATCGTTGTCATCATAAACGATAGGGGCCGTCCATAAATTACGTCGTTTTAAAATGGGGGGGGGGGGTGGATCTGCTCGTTCGATGACGGTAACGATAATTGGATGATGACGATAGGAAGGATTTAATGTTTTTAGGGGAAGGGGTCAAAAGTTAGCGAAAATCAATGACGTAATATACGGACGGCCCCATAGTAATCGAAGACTCATATATTTCCTTCCATTTGAATTTTGTTTCAATGTTGCTCGTTCACAAGGAACAGCCTTAATGAAGAAAAAACATATTTTTAAGGGTGTTCAACCCTTGGGCGATTTCTTTGTCAGAGGGGTCGAGGGGTGGAACGGGTGTGTTCTACATACATTTTCATCGGATTCAACGAAAGAGCTTGAATTTATACGAATTTAATGGGATATCGCAAAAGGCTAGCTGATTGTGTCAGTGTTTTAGCGAAAATATTGAAGGTCGGTGTCACCCCCTTAATTTCGAGATATCGGATAAACAAAAAAAAATGCGTATTTGCTACTTTTTCATCCTCTACACATGTGCAAATTTATATCCCAGTCGGATGAAAACTTTCGAAGATATGAATTAAAAAATTGCATTTTTACAATAAACAGTATATAATTCGTTGCTTTCTACATCGTTCTCATCTCCAAGGAAAAGTGAAACATTATTGTAATTTTAAATGTAAAGAGTTGTCGCCGAAGAACGAAAAATACCTCCATTTTGAAGGGTGTGTTTCACCCTTGACGAGGACTCGTTGCAATAATACGAAACAGGGAGAGAGAGAGAGAGAGAGAGAGAGAGAGAGAGAGAGAGAGAAAAAAGACAAAGAAAGATAAGATTGCAAGTACTGCTACTGTAATCGAAAATCTTAAGCTCTAATCTCAAAAAAAAATCAGACCAATCACAATTTAAAAGTAAAAAAAAAAATTCCTACCTGTTTGAATGAATTAATGAATACTAAGAAAAAAATGACTTTTTTCGAAAAAATATTCTTTGAAAATTCTTTTTCAACAAAGAATAATGTCCTCCTTCAACCTGTCACAAAAAAAAAGAATTTCCTTCTTCAAACTACTTTAAAAAAAAAGGATTTTCTGCTTTGAACCGTCTTCAAAAAACGGAGCATTTTCTCCAAACTATCTTGAAAAAAAAGAATCTTTTTTTTCGAAATTCTCGTTTTTTCTTTAAGTCTTGAAACAAAAAGATTTTTTTTACTTTTTCTGTCCGAGAAATAGACAATTGGAATTTTGATACTCACCGAAATCGAGACAAAGCATCGAGAGCGCGAATCTGACCATAAAGCTCCATGACCACTTCATGACGGCGCCGAAACTCGAACGAAAGCCCGGCCGATTGTGAGCTCGAGAATGCGCCTGAGTCGCACAATTATACGAATCCTACCAGGCCCTATCGCGACTCTCCTTTATTATTCAGCATTATGCATTCGCTGATTTACGATGCAATTTCGTATCGTACCGAAGCCTCGTGGCGTTCTTAATCGTCGCTTAATGCGCCAAATAAATAATGAATAAAACCAGGCGCGGCAACAAAAGAGAAGCAAACACAAAAAAAAAAGGAAAAAGAAAACAAAAGATATCGCTGTGACAAAGAAATGCACGTGGAGCTCGTGTCGTCGGTAAAAGAGAGTACGTTGATGACAGGTTGACGGGGGAACAATCGCGCGCGAAAGATTGATTCCTTCCGGTCGACGAATTTTTGCCTTTGGAAATTCGCGAAAACTGCAATTTCGACAATGGGAAGAGACATCAACGCTTTACGGGTGAGTAGTAATGAGATGCGATGAGAAAATGAGAAGAAACTCGATCTCTCGATGAAGGCCGAGAACGCAATATTATTTGCTAATTTCATCAACCCAAACAAACCCAATCGAGGCCACAGATTTTTTGCTTCAAAAGAAAATTTCGCCAAACGTACAATCAGAATTGAAAAAATTGAGAAGAAAGAAATTATTTTCTCTGATATTAATTAACATTGTGTATTATTATAGTTATTTATAATAATATATTTTATTATTATAGATACAGAAACAATAAGTTATTTTCTGTAATATTAATTAACATTATTATAGTAACTATTATTATAGTTACTTATAATATTATATCATTTTAATTAATATTAGAGAAAATAATTTCGAAGATGAAATTTTTTTACGACGTATTGTTTCTCTAATATCAATTGACTAATATTATTCTTCTAATCTAATATTAATTATTATATATTTCAGATATTATTATTACCATATATATATATGTGTGTGTGTGTGTGTGTGTGTGTGTGTGTGTGTGTGTGTGTGTGTGTGTGTGTGTGTGTGTGCGTGCGTGCGTGCGTGCGTGCGTGCGTGCGTGCGTGCGTGCGTGCGTGTGCGTGTGCGTGTGTGTGTGTGTGTGTGTGTGTGTGTGTGTGTGTGTGTGTGTGTGTGTGTGTGTGTGTCGAAAATCGTGGGACTTTTACTAAACTGGAATTTAAGCGTATAGTAGGACATGATCTGATCTAGCGACAGTTGCAGGATTGTTCATAAATTACAGGACACCCTGTATAATTTATATGTGTGTGTATATATGGGGCATTCCACGCCAAATCGGATACCATTTACCTTTTGCATCTCCGATTTTCTTCATAATTTTTTGTCTTTTAGTATCTATTGAGAAAGGCCTCCATGCCAATTTTGCTTTTTTTTGTCCAGCCACTTCCGAGATGTGAATTTAAAAAAGCGGTACTTTTTTTTTGAATGCCCATAACTTTGCGAAAAATGATCCGATTGGCATTATTTTAAAAATAATTTTCGTTTTTGACGCACTTTTAGAAAAAAAAAATCGTACAAAATCACCAAAACCGTATTTCCATAAGATTTTCGAGTTCTAAATATTAAATGTTGATTTTTTAAAAACACGTAGCGATCGATTTTCTTCAAATTTTTCCTCAAGACACTGTCACTCATTAGGCAACTTTTGAGCCCGGCACGGTAATGGGATAACGTTAGGATCCATGTTTTTGCGAATTTGAAAATTTTTATTTTGTAGTAATTCGTACTAAACGTACATAATAATCATTTTTTCAAAGCTATGGGCAATGGTTATTGTCATCTATGAAGTTGAATAGATATGTCTTAATAATTTAATGGCCAATGACCCTTTCATTTTATTTAAATATATAACAACATAAGTTTTTTGTATTAATTTTTATTCAATTTTATATTGAGTCAATGTCTCATGTGTATGGAGAGTAGAGGTACCTGAAGATCATTATTATCTAAAGAACAAAACTTATTTTGAAAGAATTCAGTTACTATATTTGTTCAAAATTCGGCGATTTTTGAAATGATTTTTAACTTTTAACTACGCTCGGCAATAAAAACTTCGATAACATAGCCTAGTGGCTGAGTATATTTCTTGTCTACGGCTCCATTTCAGAACAAGAATTCAGTGTTGTTTTCAATCACGTGTTGACAGTGTGTCCTGTGAATAAACTCTACTAATTTTCTTTAAAGAAAAATTTGTGTAATATCACGGTATATTTTTTGAAGCACAACTTATTGTGAACTTTTGTGCCATGTCAATTTTTGGAATATATAATTTGTGCTGTAATCCTTTGCAAATAGAAAATCATAGAGTTAAGAAAAGTCTTCGACGAGCTTCTGTTATTCAACAAAATTTATATAATTTGAGTAAGGATGATTTTCTCTGCACATCGTGTAGAAAAACATTGGACTTTTGCTTGTAATCAATCTGTAAACTAATTAATAATCATTACGTGTCAGATAATCCTCGAGAGTAGCTTTGATGTAAAGTATTTTGATTCCAAATAGTTTTTAACATATATAAGTGAAACAAGAAAATTTTTAAATTCGAAAAAACATGGATTCCAACGTTATCCCATTAAGATGTCGGGCTTAAAATTTGCATAATGAGTGACAGTATTTTTAGGAAAAATTTGAAGAAAATCGATCGCTACGAGTTTTTCAAAAATCAACATTTAATATTTAGAACTTGAAAATCTTCTGGAAATACGGTTTTGATGATTTTGTACCATTTTTTTCTAAAAGTGCGACTGAAAATGTAAAAAAAAAAATCATCCCATTCGGATCATTTTTTCGCAAAGTTATGAGCGTTTAAAAAAAGTACCGTTTTTTTTAAATTCATATTTCGGAAGTGGCTGGACAAAAAAAGCTGAAAATTGGCATGGAGGCCTTTCTCAATAGATGCTAAACGACAAAAAATTATGGAGAAAATCGGAGATGCAAAAGCTAAATGGTGTCCGATTTGGGGTGGAATGCCCCATATATATATATATATATATATATATATATATATATATATATATATATATATATATATATATATAAATAATAAAATAACATAATTGTGTCAATGTAATCCTATATTTAATCCTCCCTAAGAACTTTATTTAAAAAAAAAAAATGTTTACGTTCTGATTTTAGATGCAGATATAATTATTATTGAAATTCATAATAAAACCTAAACAGGCTTAATCTATCTTTTTTTTATCTTTCAAAGTCCGTGAAAACAGACAAAACCTAGTGAAATAAAGCGACACAATTAATTGTATAGATAGAAGAATATAAGTAGTAATATTTGTTTATATATTAGTGAATATAAAAAAAAAAAATACAGCATTATACATACACCTGTAAATTCCAACGGTGAAATTTCAAAAATAACATCTGTCTCAAAAAGAAGTAAAAATAAAACTTCGAATACCAGTATCAGTTTTAACGTATCTCATAAAAAAGTGCCAAAAATGGAATGAGGGCTTGACGATTTTTTTCCACATTTACTAAATGTTAAGCGGAAGTTAAAGATCTACATAGTACCGGTGCAACGGCGAACCGACTAATCAGGGCTCGTCTAATTACATGCGTCTACCGAAATTAATGACTTGTCCGCTTATCCTTAATAGTATAATTATGTATCTAAGCGGTGAAAGAAATCCGACACACATGACGATGATTCCCGCCCACAAATTATGGTCTCGTGATTGCACGCGGTCGGGTAACGGCTTTTTTGTCACCGCCCCCATCGTTATCAGGATATTACTTCGTTTACAAAGTTTTATATTCATGCTTGTCGAGAGCGTGCCTCGAATGATAATTGACGAAGCTTCCTGAGAGCTCCTCTCGCATCACCCATTTTCTGCGTTACAAGAAACTGTTTAATCGATAAGGGCTCGTTTCCTCATTGGAGTTCTCTGCCTTTTATTGTATTTAATTTATGATGTCGCCTTATCAATAGGGTTTATTTTGATTAGTAATTATTATGAAACACTTATGTTGCATTATTATCACACCGGATGGTGTGACCTTCGTGACTTGGAAGTGACTCCACCTACAAAAAGCTCGCCATCACTATTTGATGACTCCTTTCGTACAATGCAACTTCCGTTGGACAGATTTTGTTTTGACAACCATAGTTTCGAAGATATCAATGGTGCCGACAGTTACTGAACCTCTGTATTATTGATGATGATTTTTCAATGCAAGGTCCAATCTATATGTCTGGGTTTCTAGGGGTTCATACATATGAGGCATTCCACGTCACTTCAGCCAGTAAAAAAAATCCACAAATAGTTTTGAAAAATCGAGTTATTTTATTGAAAAATGTTCACCGAGTGTCGAATAAAAAAAAAAATTCTGACGCTTTTTCTCGTTGATGACCATTTTTTAACATTTTTCCATTCAAATGGCTGTATCTTCGGCAGGATTTGACGTATTTGCATTCGTAGAAAACGAAAATGTGCGTCTTTTTATAGCCTTCCAGAAAAAAAAATAATTAAGATTTTATTGAGCAAGTCGAACGTCCTTTTCAGGGCAAAATATGCGAAAATATTTTTTTTCTCAAGGAAGGACACTCGTTATTTTATTTTTAAGAATTTCCCCGAATTGTGAATACGAAAAACGGATTTTTGGTATTTTCTTTATTATGGAATTCCACACTCTTCAATCGAATATTAATGAAAAAAAATTTTAATATAAAAATAGCTGTAATTTTACGGTGTTTAGGAATCCCATAATATAAAAAAAACCATAAATCCGTTTTTCGTATTCACAATTCGGGGAAATTCTTAAAAATAAAATAACGAGTGTCCTTCCCTTGAGAAAAAAAATATTTTTGCATATTTTGCCCTAAAACGGACGGTTGATTCGCTCAATAAAATCTTAATTAATTTTTTTCTAAAAAGCTATTAAAAGACGCATATTTTCGTTTTTTACGAATGTAAAAACGTCAAATCCTGCCAAAGATACAGCAATTTGAATGGAAAAATGTTAAAAAATGGTAATCAACGAGAAAAAAAGTCAGAAATTAAAAAAAAAATTCGACACTCGATGAATATTTTTCAATAAAGTAACTCGATTATTCAAAATTATTTGTGGATTTTTTTTTATTGGCTGAAGTGACGTGAAATGCCTCATATATGTCAGAATGTGGGGCGCCAAATTGACATTCCACCCTCTTATATCAGACGAAAGATATTTCCATCAAAGTGGTTCGTACTCCGAATAATCATGAGCCCATTACGTAGAACGGCCCAACGAGGCCATTTACGCCAACGAAAACAATGAATTAAGACACTCGTGTCTGAATCTGCCTAACAAGATTCCTCGTAAATAGTCGAAGGTGGAAAGGGTTACGAGAAATCGCGCTATTGTTAGCCCCAGAAACGTGTCGCAGCCTTTAACAGGCTCAACACGTCTATTGGTCATTAGAATTTCACGAGCAACTTCGCCGTTCTTTCTCTCGGTCCGTACGTGCCGCAATCAATAACCTCAAACAAAATGTTGATTGGACATCTTTGCCATTTTCCAAAGGATATTTTAGCCCTCGCGCGATGGA
>OY723389.1:50582741-50585241 GCA_963210295.1 Ophion ellenae
CTCACTCTGAAAAAGCTGTACATATACATACGGGGTGTCCTCTTACGAATGGATGATACTGTCGATAGGTTAGATCATGTCCTACGGTATGCTGGAATTTCAGTTCAGTAAAGGTCCTACGGTTTTCGAAGTAAAAATGATCGGCTTTTGGTTTTTTGCGTGCTATTTCTACTAATGATAACTTTTTTGGCCCGGTTTTTTGAAAAATACTCTTGGTTATTTGTTTTATCTAGAAAAGTCTTCTTTTTAATCTTAAATGTTAAGGATGCTATGGAAAACGATCTTATGCAGAATTTTGAAATAAACCAATTCGAACATCTGACTTTGATAGTCTGTGGTGTGAAAAAATGTTTTGCGCATATTCTGTCAACAACTTAAAAAAGTAGCTCAGATATTGTCGGTTAATATTATTTGTAGAAATGACATTCGAAAAACCGAAATCAGGTGATTTTTTTTTAAATTGTAACATAAAGCCCAAAATCTTGAAAGTCGTGGGACTTTTATTAAACTGAAATTCCAGCATAAAGTAGGACGTGGTCTGACCTATCGACAGTTGCAGGATTATCCATTCATAACAGGACACCCTGTACACACACACACACAGACACAAAATTCAACAAAAAAAGCGAAATCCGAAAAATAAAGAGGAATGCAGCATAGCCTATCGATCGAACACGATCCGATAAACGGAGTGAATCAACGTAAAGGTCATCAATCAATGATACTGGGTCAGAGCGAGGCTTTGCATCGCACGGGCAACCCTTGCATGAGGGGTCTGAAAAAAAGGCGTAATTTTCTGGAGAAATATTAAATGGAAATTACGCTAAACTGGGAAATATCGGAAATACTGTGCTCTTCATATAGGCGCTTAGCGGAGACTTTGTCCTTGGAGTGCCATATTTCAGGTGTTTGCATTTGATTTTTTTTAAGGAAGCGAGTAAAGCTTTTTAAGTGCGGTTTTTTTCTTGCTTTTATTCATGATATACAGAACGTTAAAAAAAAATTTCTTTTGAAAAAAAAAACCTAAATGGCGGCCGTTGCAGCTCCGCGAAAACAGGTCCTCAAATCGCGGGAGGTAAACGTTTGACATCACTGCCCCCTCTTTGTTGATCTGAAACACAAATCCAAAGCATATTATCAATCTGTGACCCTTTGGTCATGGAATGACGGATGGGTTTTTCGTTTAGTAAAAATTTCGGAAAATGGCGGCAATTTAAAAAAAAATCGAATTTTCGCGTTTTTTTCGCATAAAAAGATGAATAATAAATGCAAAAATGTATCTATCGAAAAAACGATCCGTCATTCCGTGAAGACATATTTTCTGAGCATGCTCTCCAAATTTCAGGTCGATATGTTAATTACAGCGGTCAGGAGAATGTCAGCCATTTTTAAAAACGTGTTTTCGAGAAAAACGAGTTTAAAGTTTTGTAATGTGTTTACACAAATGTGTTTATAATTACCGCTAATCGGCAATGCCTGGTCCATAGAGGCATCCCTCCTCTTCTTCTAGCTGCTCATGTTGAGCCGCTAACATCTCCCGCCGATTTCGAGGACAAAGTCTCCCTTAACGCATCCCCGATTAATAACAATATTCAAACATAATCGGGAGCAAAGCATTTGCACAAGCAGTGATGCACAGTTGAAGTATAATAATGCAGATAATGAAAATTAGATGAGAAAAAAGTACGTGTGTGTATATACATATGTGATTTAAAAAATAATTATTCTACGAGGGAAATGCGGAGACAAGAGATGCCACACACTGGAATAAAATTTCAATTAATTTAATACAATTTTTTTATACTAGCGAGGAGAAATTTATCACGAAATATTCACACTGACATTCAACAACGTGGCCATTTGTGTTTTTTAAAGGGCGTTTAATTTCTAGTTGATGTTTTTGAAAATGACGATTTTTTGTTTTCGATGGATTCTTAAAATAGAACATTTCAAAAATATTCTCTGAAAATTTCGAGTCGATCGGTTCAAAGTTGAGGAACTTATAGGAGCTTATAGGTAGGTTCTGCGAACCGGCGAACTTTAAACACGATTTTCTCAAAATTACTTTATTCAAAATCGGCGACCACAATAGCTCAAGAATCCCTGCACCGTTCGACTTCAAATTTTACACGCTTATTTCACACGTCAAAAAGCTGTGCTTGAACGAAGGAATTTTTTTATCAATAAAAATAGAGCGTTTTTTAAATCGAAAATCGATACTTTTACTTAAGACTACGACCATTTTTTCATATATCAATATTTCGTTAAATTCTTCGTTCAAGCACTAGATAATTTCGTGCGAAAACTAAATGCGTTTGATTTCGGATCAGTTGTTGCCGTGCAGCAGTGGTCAGCAAAAAGTAATTAAATTAACAACTAACAATTACAATTACTACACTGAGAAAAAAAATCATTGATCCAATGTCATTGGTGCTATTGAATAAAATTTCGTTGATTCAATTGTAAAATTGTTGGTGTAAATAATCGGATTTATTTATGA